>MOOZ01000439.1:90772-110931 GCA_002930495.1 Cecropterus lyciades | reverse complement strand
CTAGGATTGATTACAGATGTCCATGGGCGGCAGTAGCCACTTACCATCAGGTGGGCTGCATGCTCGTTTGCTACTTCCATACTATAAAAAAAAAAACTACAATGTGGGATATTTTAATTTCATTAGCGGTATTCCGTATGAAAGAAATGATAAATGAATCTTACTTCTTACTAATATACTAATACAGTAAGTATTATTAACTACTACTAATAGCAAACTAATCATACTTATTATTATTATTATTAATTTATTTAATGTTTTACAAACATTTTAATGATTTTAATGAAATAGCATGAAATAAACTACAAAAGTTTTTAATATAATGCTATTACTTAATATAATGCTTAAAATACTTATATTAATTGGGTTTACATTGATTCGTATATAAGTATCGTAGTTAAATCAGCTAAAAAAGAAAAAGAGAAAAGAATAATTTGACGACCCGCGTGGCGGAGCGGTCACCATACCGGTCTGACACGCAGTGGGTCCCGGTTCGATCCCCGGCCAGACAGAAATTTAAATGATGAGTTTAGGTTTCTGTTCTGGGTCTGGGTGTTTGTGTATTCATTATTGTGTGTCCATGGCACCCACGACACAGGAGAAAATCCTACTGTGGGGCTATGAGTGTAGAAAGCGTGTTTAAGCGTGTTTAATAAAAATATGGCTACATGATTAAATTATTTAAGAAGTATCATTTAATTCTTTTCTTAATATTCATTTCATCAATTTCATCTCGTAGTTCAGTAGGCAATGCATTGATTATGCGAGCAACCAGATAAGTTGTCGTACGCTTGCCGGATCTATTGTTCTAGTATACGTACAAGTTATACGTCTTGACCGTGCCCCCAGATTATGAAGGCAAAATTTTGTGTGGCTGTATAATAAGTAGTTACTATTTTACGAAAAATATACTGATCTAATTATGCTGAAATTTGCCACGCAAATAGTTTATGACCTGTATTGACACGTAGAATACTCTTTATTGCGTTAAACGAGCGAAGCTGTCGAACCCGCGGCTAGAAGCTAGTAATATAATGTACTAAAAATATTAATATACTAATACATATTCTGTATAATATATATTCTGTTATAAATATCACCCATATTTAAAATTAATCAAGCCAGTACGGACAATACTAAATAAAAATCAAACCGTACTAAACGGTCAAATTCATTTTAATCACATAATTGAAAGCAAATAGATTTAAGAGCAATCGCGTTAGGGGTATTATTTTAGGACTGAATGAATTAAACGCAATTAAGGACTCGTATTTCAACGTGGCTTTTTAATATTTATTAATAAAATCTACACTAGCCTTTTTTACTGCCACAAAAACTTTTTATGACATGATAGTAGCCAACAAGCTACTGCTGCCCATGGACATGTCAAATTAACCCCCGATAAAAAAATTCCTAAGGTTGACTACAAATGCGTTGCTACCCCTTTTTTTCTTGCTTCTCGGGTGAAACCTTTAAAAGGTACCCGATGACGTGGGAGCAATTGCGCATTATGTGGATTTTGTACCGCATTGATACTCTATACTGAATACTCTGCTACGCGGGCTTTTTCTTTTCTAGTGATGTCCAGGAACTCTTTAGCCTACTCTCGAGAACTATAATGATACGTCCTATACGCACCTAACTTATATAATAATTTAGAGAGAAAATAAGTGTGACAGTATTACAACAATTCCTTATACATTCAACGACTTATTAAATCTACGAAATTAGTTATAAATAATTAAATTTACACCTAAATTATATTTTTCGCAATTCATCATAATCTCAATTGAGCGCAAATTTATTATCATCATGAATAACTTAAGGCTATAATAAAAAACGTATTTCGAGGCTACATGTACATACCGTTGTGAATGAAAATGATTTCTTTAGAAACGTCACGATATGCCTTCGTCCCTAATTTATGGAAATTAAAAAGAGATTTGTATGCGAAAATTCTGCCCGTGACAGTTGTCGACATGATGTGCGGGGCGGTCAAGTACTCTCTATATGTTTGTTGGTGTATGGTTACATACGAGTACATGTATGTATTGTTATGTGTGGGTAAGGACGAAAAGAATTTACATCAAGCGGACGTTTTTGGGTTATGTCTGGATATATAAAATGAAATGTAACGGTTACAAAAATCATAAACAAATTTCAATTATTTAGTAGCTTATGAGCCCTTTGTGTTGTATTCGATTGTCACAAAATTCTACTTACTTTTTGAACCGCCTTTAAGCTTTCATAATATTTTTGATAGTGTTTCAAATTTTGAACCAAGGAATCAAAATTCAACTCATTCAAATCTTTTTGGTTTTAAAGATTCAAATATAGCACTTTTAATAACCTCATATGGTCATACTCGATACTATACTGGCTTCGTTTAGCTATATCTGGGTATATTAGATATAAGGTATTTTGCTAGACTATTTTCTACTCTATTCTACTAGACTTACAATTTTTTTTTGTAAGATAATATGTAACACGTGACCTATATCCCTGTGAGGCGTTACGCAAATTTGTGTTCTTCATTGTTCACAAGTGGTTTAGAAGTAATACGAGACTTTTACTTTCAGGTCTCATTTTTTGTACGACCCGTAATTCCATACGATATTAGTTGGGAAGATTTGAGTCATAGAACCGTATCAAATCGTGGTACTGTGACCAGTCACAGGACGTTTCTCCAGGATAGAACTTCTTTTCATTCTATGGGCCCAGGCTTATACAGAGAAACGAAGTATAAATAAAATGACTATATGACCTATTAATGCGAAATTAAACAGTAGAAATTACGCTTTTTATTTTTCAAACAACAAATTTCCCAAAACAATTAGGTTTAAGTACACAATGGCGTCTGGAGAACCTTATGATATTCCAGGGATAATTACATTCTATCCCGAATTACGTCCCTACACACAATTACGGTAAAACGGGAATGTTTTCATTTAAATTACACTATTTGCATAGTAATATTCGAACTAACCAACGTTACGTGGAATAAATTTGTTTGCGTTCATCCAAAAATTGATGAAAATTAAATTTGATTCATGATTTGTTAATATTTGTTAATCCCGTAATCAAATATCGATATGCGGTCGATTAGTATGATACAACTTCACTCGATTTACATGACAATAAATTAAAGTCCAATCAAAAAGTTAATCAATCAAACACACATTTGCATAAAGCGGTTTCAGCGCTGTATTTGCAAAATAAATTGTTTCGCAGTGAAAGAGCAGTAAAAATAACTTTAAATTTAAATCATTTCGAGTCAGTAGCGACGTATCCGCTTTATATTTAAATTCGGAGGCGTAGGAACAGCGAACGTAAGTAAACTACGCACACGGTACGAGAAATTCGGAATTTTAAAATGGAAGAATAAAGTCGTTTCACGGGAAAGTTAAATTTAAATTTCGATTGTTCTAGAACACGAAGCATTTTCAAAGGACTTTTTCATTCATTCATACTCCGCAATGCGTCAAACCCGTAAGAGTTATAAGTCATACGATCTGTTAATTACATTCATTTTTTTGCATAATTTTCAGCAGTCCACCTAAGTGGCTCATGGACATCTGTAATCAACCCCAGATAAGACCAGAGTCTTATCAGAGGTTGGCCACTGGTGCTTTGCTACTACTGAAGACTAAGTCAGAACGTCTCTGATAAGTATGTCTCACTCAGGATACGTTTCAGGTCAAAACACAGCAGCACTTAACACTGCTGCATGAGGCAGAATGGAAATAGGTGAATGAATGAGATGACTTTCTATATCGCGGTAATGACGTCGCCGTATGGCGCAGGGTCTATGGGCCTCGAGGAACCTCCTTGCCCGGGAAATTCCCTCATAAGGTTCACCGCCCACCGGTGTGTTCGCTACTCCATAGATTTACTCCTCCAGATCGTCGGACGATTCCTGTCCCTCAAGTTTACAAGGGAAATAGGTGTGTGTATGGGTACCTTCAAAATAAAGTACTTACAATAAATAGTTTAATATTTATAAAACCCGCGTGGCGGAGAGATCTCCATACCTGACACGCAGTGGGTCCCGGGCTCGGTACCCGGCCAGACAGACATCTGAATGATGCGTTTAGTTTTCTGTTTCTGGGTCTGGGTGTTTGTGTATTCGTCTTTGTGTGTCCATGGCGCTTCCATGACACAGGAGAAAATCTTACTGTGGGGCTATGAGTGTAGAAAGCGTTTACGTTTATGTTTAAGCTTTCTTTCATCATAATCTTTTAATTATTCATTTGAGTTTTTTTCTGTATTTACAAAATTAATCATTTATATTGTAATATTATTAAACTAAATTATATTGAATTAATACCCTACTCCCACGGCCGCGCCTGCTTCGGTCACGTTCACCACAGAAATGAGTATTCTATTTGTTAATCCAGATCATAGACTACTTGTGTGCTGAAGTACAGCGAAATCCGAGCAGTATTTTTTGCGTGCAAGAAATATAAATACATATATCCTTACAAATTTTATTCATGATATTAGTGAGATAATTTTTTTTACCCATCCAACCAGAGATTTGAATATCTGCCTTGTACCGTGAGAAGTGAAAATTCATAGTAGTATTATATTCCATAATGTTAATGAATATTTACAATATGATAGCATAGCGTATACGAGAATAGTTCCCAAAGTTCGTAACAAACACATTCCCAGAATCAAATTAACATTTATATTTCCGAATCCAAATCCTAAATTCATCAAACGACAAATAAGCCGACAGATGGCGTTACGAGTAATAATAAATGTCGTATTCAAATTCCCTTACAATTATTTCAGCAATCGCAATTAATTGCGTGCGTTTCTCGCTCATTCGAGTCATTTGCATTTTGACTACAGTTTCGGCGTAACAGCTTGTTGGTTCACGACTGGTTGACAAGGAAACAGGTTGAGGTTGACTTCAAGATAAGTTTGTATCTTAGTGTGTGTTCTGTAGATACATTCGAATACATACATACTACTATTTAGTTCGAGATTCGTTAGTTTATACATATATACTAACGAAGATGCTAAAGAGAAGAAGAAAGATATGCATATATACGTGTGTATATATGCAAATCTTTCTTCATTATCAACCCATTATTGTCCCACTGCTGGGCACGTCTTCTTTCAGAATAAGATAGTTTTAAGCTACAGTGCACCACCATTGGTCTACTAATTCGCACTTGGCCAGCGTGGTGCACAGATCTTTGAGAACTCTTTGTTTTTAGAGAACTTTCAGATGTGCAGGTTTCCTCAAGATGTTTTCCTTTACCGTAAAGCAGTAATATTTTTTTTTAAATTTGTGGTGCGTGCCTGGGATTCAAACCTCGGACCGTCGATTCAGAGGCCCATTTTCAACCATTTAGTTAACATTACCCACTTCTTTCTGCTCACTGCATCTTTCTTGCTACAAATATATGTTTTGATTAAAAAGAAATTTACTAAAAATTATCTAACCTTTGGCTTACTTTAAACTTGTTTGGAAATGTTTAACAACATGAGCAAAAAGAAATAACGCTTAAAGCTTTCTACATTCATAGCTACCATCGAGATCCAGATCGAAAACAAAAATCTAAATTCATCTTTGAGATACCTGTTCAGACAGTGATCGAACTCTGACATGACCGCGTATCAAATCGGTATGATCACCGTTTCGCCACAGGGGTCGACAAATATATTCAGGTTACTCACCGCCATTTTTTCTTTTTATAATAATGAAGTAGTAAACGAGTATACAGTTTACATCTGTAAGCAAATCCATATAGAACTGGGATTTCTATTGGAAATCATTTATAGGCACGTTGCCACTCTTGAGAACTAGGATGATTGCCTTGTATGGAAGTTAGCAACCACACCCTACCACTGAAACTGCTTCACGCTAATGTGATGGCGGTGGTGCATCCCCGGTCAAAGCATACTCGTTCAACCTTACAAACAATATTCTATATTAATATTATATGATATACATAGTACGAATGTGGCGTTTATACATATTCCTCAGGGGAAGTGACGCATAATTATGTGGCCGACCTTAGATCTAACTGTAATCCCATCTGCGGTTATTGATGTCAATTAGCGGCAGTTGCTACCTACTATCAGATTTACAATATACAAGTAAATTCATCTATACACCACCCCCTTTTCTTCTCTCGAGGTGGAAACCTTCGAAAGATATACTTACGACTGCCAGGGGATACCGTAGCCCTATTCTAATTTCAGATCTACAGGGACGATACGCCACCCCCTATCACGTCTGTTCATTCTTTCCTCCACCCAAAAGTATTTATGATAAGTATTTATTCCAGAAGTATTACGTCGTTGACGATTTACGCTTTCAATGTTTTTACCCGACTGCGTCAGAAGGAGAGTAATGTTTTTCGAGCGTATGTATATTAAATATATGTATGTTTGTTTGTATGTATGTCTATTTCTTTGGCACGCGCTACAGCCGAAACTGCTTGACGGATTGTGACGTATGACATATCATTAGAATCGTGTCAGCTTGGAGAGTGACATAAGCTATATATTTTTTTAAAAATGGCGCCTGCAAAATAGAAGAAAAAGGGGGGAAGAGACATTTGACACAGATGACATTTTTACAATTACGACAATATGAATATCAAATGAAACCTAATAATAGACCTGTCCAAAAATATATGTATTATTATATTTTTACTTGACTATTTTGACAAAAACTTATAAAAGCGCTAAGTTAAATATATTTAGCGTTAAGTTAAATATATGTATATCATTATAAACAAAAATTTCGCTTTAAGCAGTAAGATTTTTGTTTAAATGATTTTAACGATATTACTAGTTACTGTAATGATTATAATGAATAGTGCTCCTAGTACGAGTTTATCAGACAAGAAGACTGACAACGTAATCGTATATAACTTGTGTCAATAGATAACTTATACTAAAATTTATTTATTACTATTTGCCTTCCGTACTCTGTAATTCAATCGAGATACGTATACAAAATGTTCATATTGAGTTACATTATTTATTTAGGTATTATAAACCATATCATTATTTGTACTTGTATGTAAAGACGCCGAAAAATAGGACAGTAATGGGTTGATGTTGATTTAGTGGAAATACCAGCATTTTCGATTCTAGAGGGATTGTGAGCAGTATAATACAAAGGTACTGAGCGAGCGGAATGAAAATCTTAGAGATGCCAAGCCGCTCAAAGGAAAACGGCGGAAAATACCGTTTTATATATGCTTTCCACAAGTACTTTAATTTATTTGAGTTTCATTTTGACATAAGATTTCAGTTGAGAGTTTTATGGTGTTTGAAAATATCCTATACTAATGTTAAAAAGATCAATTTTCTACGATTAAAAGTATCAAATGAATATACAATTAGTTATTAATTAGCTTATTTATTACGAATTTTTAAAATACTTTCTTATTTGACAGAATTTTCACAGATAACTTAGATTCAACAGAAAATAACAAATATTTTTATAAATGGTATTTTATTATTATAGTGATTTTTGAAATGTTAAAACTTTCATACTTTATTTGGAATTTAACTAAGGAATAAAAAAAGTTTTCTAAAGAACAAAGAAATTTAGGGATAATTGCTCTCTTAAAAATTTTAAATAGTAAAATTACTTTAATATAAATTTATTAAACCCAGTTTATTTTATTGTATAAAAACATACGAAGGTTCAACTTCAGTATAGGGCGTGCGGAATTTTAGTTTATAACCCTTTATCGTCCGACAGGTTGCTACGGGTGATCGTTTAGAATGAAGAGGGTTAAGCCCGTAGTCCACTTTTCTACTAGTGCATGTCAGTATAATTCACATACCTTTGAGAATATGGAGACTTAGGTATGTTGGTTTTCTCACGGCATTATCTACAACCGAAAACCAAAATGGCAGGCCAAAATAAATACCAATTGCTTTAATGAATATTCGAATCCATAATGCCTCTCTATTTTCCTTCAATTATTCGAATATGAAAAGTGAAAAATAAACAATAAATGTCATTTTTATTATATTGTTCATCGAAATGAATTAAAGTTAGCTAGATAGTTAGCCTTATCCCTGTATTTCTGCGATCAGAATAGGGCTACGGTACCTTCTGCCTGTCGTAAGAGGCGACTAAAAGGGGGCTTCTGGGGTTGCGGGCGGCAAGAGTGGGAGTTTGAACCGTCCAGCCAGGCGATCCCGGGAAGGACGGCGGTATATGTGGTCGCATACCGTCGTAAAGACCAGAAGATGCGGTGGGCCCAGCCGCTTACCCGGGTGGTGCCCGATGGGGCAAAGCGCTCACAGGACTCCGGTTGTGTTCCTTTGGAGATCCCGGAGTCCTCTTCCTAGCGCCGAGGTAGGCCACCGGGGGGGTTTTAGTGCGTCGCTCCCACGACGTCAGGTACCTTTTGAAGGTTTCCTCCTCGAAAACAAAAAAAAAGATAGTTAGCTTCCTTACTCCAGTCCTTACTCTAATCTTTTGTAAGTTTTTGTTAATACCACCCGTTGAATGCTTCTTTTCATAACCATTCGTCATTAGACCAACATTTATACTGAACCATGAAGCTAATAACTAGTTAAAAATGCATTCCCTCTGTTTTATGTCCCTCAAAAGAGAACATTAACAATTCTATTTGAACCCAAAAGCAGCAAAATTCCGCACAAAAATGGCGCAGCGATTTCAACTCCATTGCGCCAACTTTTTTACTGAGTCCCAACTTTAAACCAACAAGAGCCGTGCGGAGGCGCCCGACTGTGAAAAGTTAGCAAATTGTTTACGAATTGAAGCACAACGCGCGATGCACCGACAGTGTGTTGCCGCGGCGAAATGGCCGGGAATAACGTGGGAACAAAATGGCGTAAAGTAATAAAATGGCGAAAGTATTAAGAGGCATTCGCGCTTGGTTACCACACCTTAAAAACGTTTTAAATATGTGAAATTGAAAATTAAAATCAACACATTTGTGTATAGATATGTCGATTAGGAATAATTTGTTTAATTTCTTTTTGTAATTTATATTTTATTTAAACATATTTATTTTTATACTTTGTTTTATAGTAAGTGAACTTTAGATTTATGACTGATTATTTACTTTAAAAGAAATCGTTTTGTAGATTATTTTCTTCAATATATAAACATTATCTTAGTACAGCGATGCATTCCGAAATAGTTAATAAACAGTAATTTAAAATATTTCTGTTGAACATCATTACGTATATTTTTTTGGGAACTCCAACTTTTAACCAAAGGAGCCGTGTGGAGGCGCTCGACAGTGAAAAGTTAACAAATTGTTTGTGAGAATTGAAGCGCAACTCGCGATGCACCGACAGTGTGTTGCCGCGTCGAAATGGCTCGGAATAAAGTGGGTACAGAATGGCGTAAAGTAATAAAATGGCGAAAATGTCGTAACGTTGCATGAACTCTGTTGGTTAACGTTTTTGTTAAAATTTTCAAGTTTCAAGCATAATACATGGTTAATTAAATTATTTTATCATCGTTACTGCACGTGAGAATATTTTAGATATGTGGCGTAATTAATTCCGATTATTGTAAATGTAATGATTATTACAAGAACGTACGCCTATGTATATAAAATTATTAATATTTTATAAAACCTCATAGTAATAGGGGACCAAAAAATAATTACAATTATAAGAGAATCTTTTTGAGAAGATCTTCTTATTTTATTGACCAAAACAGATAATTTTTTGCGCAAGTTGTTAACAACACACTGTAACGGCCTTTTTTCGCAAGATTAAACAACTATACAGTCCACCTGATGGTAAGTGGTCACTGGCGTCCACGGACGTCTGTATTCAACTTTATATAAAACAAGGGCTTTGTCTAAGTCGATCACAAATGCGTTGGTACTCTTGAGGACGATGATGAGGACGTCATACATGGGTAAGTATTCCGGCAAGCACATACTTCTATCCAAACTAATAGGTTCAACTATTCTATACCGTATAATTTCAGAAAAATCTCAGCACACAATTCTACGGATTTTCTTTATTTTTTTTTTTGATCGTCCAGTTGCCAGAACTGGTCCTCCACCGAAAGAAAGCCATTACCTTTTTCCCATACAGGATTATTGTACAATACCTATTGATCTCCATCGCCAACTCCAGATATAATTCGTCGCAAAATCGGATTATCAAAAGAGATACGAACGTGATACGCGGTAGATCGAGTGCTCTCTCCGTGATTCATGAGAAATCTAAATTCCTCGCTAGTACAATTTTCCAATGCGACGAATATGATCCTGAACTATATACCATGGACGGACAATCTTCAGCAATAATTCTTTTATTGTTAGACGAGAGCCTGAATTGTTATTTGTATTATAATCCGTTGTCTGAGGGCGTTGTTTTAGGGTTCCGTACCCAAAGGGTAAAAACGGTACCCTGTTACTAAAATTCCGCTCTCTGTCTATCCGTCTGCAGGTCTGTCTGTCGCCAGGCTGTATCTATATGAACTGTATCTAGATAAACTGTGATAGCTAGACAGTTGAAATTTTCACAGATGATGAACTTCTGTAGCCTATATAACAAATAGTGAAAATAGAATAAAAACAGAAATACATCCCCGTAAGTGTCGTAATTTTTTTCTCTGCTTGGCTTCAATGCAAACCCTTGATCGAATAAAGACAGCATTTGATGTCGTACGCCTGTTTTTTTTTTATTTTTTTATTATTGACCAGACATTTTTCATCTACGCTAAAAAATGGCTTAATGACAATATATTTACATTTATAGGAACATGTATCGACACGAAATAAAGAAGAAGGTCGTCGAAGACATTTTTATCACTTTTCGATCCGTTTATTATCTTCTCGTGGAACAATATCTATTACATGAAAAATATCAGGAGTCATCAGTAATATGTTGAACACAGAAACTGTATGTAAACAAATTGATGATATGACGAAGCAACTTCGATTACACTGAGGAAACTTTTTTATTCAATGCCCAAAGTTGCAGCCGACAAGAGGCACCTCCGTTCAACTGTGAAAAGTTACTAAACTGTTTCCGAGAAATTTATGCTCAAAACTAAGGCAGAATAACTATTAGTCTTTTAGGGTCTCTACACATATCAATACGAGGCTGTCTTGAAACACACAAACAAAACAATTAGTGCGAGTTTATTTCGTTTCCTCAAAATGGCTTACGTTTTCACCCATTATTATAATGTATATTGCAAGGTATGGCCAAAATCTAAAACGTTATGTGCTTTCGTGATACATAACAATGCATAGACGGTAACGTAAACGGTAATTGTTTTGAGGAAACCTAATTAACTAATAGTAGGGCACATGCGCTATTGTAATCTTCTTTAAGGTTGATTAGAAACTTTGGGCGGCAGTTGCCAACTACCAGGTAGATTGCATGCATGTTTGCTACTTTTATCATATAAAAATACTATTAAATTTAAAGTTAATATAAATACTACAAAATTTAAATTTGAACCATCTTGAATGATCTAAGTAAAAACATTTAAAATTGTTTCAAAACATTTGCGAGTTTAAGACTTTGTTGAAAGAGAATGAAGGGTTTTATAGCACGTAAAACAATTTAAGTTCCTGTTAACTTCGCAAAAGTGGTTAACAACCGAATAATAGCAAGATTAATGTTAAGCCGTGACTTAGTAAAATGTATTGATTTCGGAACGAATTATTAAAAGTGAACAAGAAAAATTAATGGTATCTTCAATAAATTATGTGACCAACAGTCACATATTATTCCACGGCTAGACAGTCTTTTAAGGTCTAGATGTTTTAGAATAATGAAGATTTAGTAGACCTCATACGTTTTTATCCTATCAGAATATGTTTGAATATAACAGACATGTATTTTTATCTCAGAAAATCCTCAGAATCAACAACACATCTCGTCAGATAAAATCCAGTTCCAGTTCCAGATAAGTTCCATATGAAATTTCTTACAGGTGTCCATGGACGGCAGCAATCATTTCCCATCAGATGAACTGCCTACACGTTTGCTACTTCATTTTTATATGTACTTTATCAAAAAATCTTGTAAAATATCGCCAAGTGGAAAGTTTGATTAGGTTTTAAGAAAAACTCATACGCTAGAAACGAAATCATGTATACAAGTAACTCATGTTTCATGAAGGGTGTGAATATCGGCTAACTTATATTTAAACAACCATCGCAGTCACCGAGAGTGGTTATGCATCTATACTTGACTCCAGATAGATATCTGTTATATATTGATTACAGATATTTTTCAAGTCTTTATTTTTTATAAACAGAGCTACTTACAAATTGTCAGTTTCAATATTTTTATTACACTATGCCCGGACCAGTGGTGACCTCCACTGAGAAGATCCAGCAATAAACTCAGCGGTTTTGTCTTTTTTCTTTACAATCAATATATCCATATGATATATATTTTAATTCTTATTTTTTTTGTTCAATTTGTGGCGGTCTAATCACAAGTTCGATTGCGTGCTCGCATGCTAATTTTTTGTTTTAAATAGATAATATGTCGTATCGTAAACATCGTATTCTTAATAATACTCTAACACAGACAGACACACAATCAATATTATTTATTCCTGCAGTGTAGAGTTAAAGACTACTAAAAGCATTACTAAAACTCATCTTTCAATAGAGTTAAATAGGTCACGAATTATTATAAACTAGACAAATGTATCGTGCTTAATTTCAACAATGTTTTAGTTAAAGCAGCGACTATTTCACCCCCGAGTATCAAGTAAAACAAATCTATGTAAATAACTTATATAATTTTGTCTCACGACAAGACTTGTTCAAGTAAATCCGCTAGTAGATAAAGTTTGGAATCCGAACATGTTATAATTAGTAGTACGAGCCCCTGGAGGATAAGATCATTTACGTGACACAGCTATTAAGTCCTGGCTATTTTCGACAAGATTTAACAATTTAAGATTAATATTATCGTTGAATGTACGCTTTGTAATATTTGTTATATATAACAGGTACTTATGATACGCGTTTTTTGCATGAATGGTGGTCACGGAGAAACCACAAAACCGTAATATAAATTAAAACAACGTACTGCAAGTACCCGTTATACATATATTATGTAATTTATCAGGTTGAAGTCTATGCGACGCCTTTGTAACTATTTATCTTTTTCACTTTCATATCTGACTATATTCATGATTATAATATCTGGCTGTTATATGTCAATGAATCATCACAGACATAATTATAACAGCCGCTTATAAAAGGTTAATTTAAGATTTAATATTCAAGAGTAGCAATGCCAATGTATAGAATAGAATATGTTTCAAAATCTCTGTCAAAACCCTGAGGGATGTTTCGTATCAGAGGGATGTATATGATGTTTTCCATCATTATTACACGCATAGGTTTAAAAGTCAGTGGTCTCTGGGATTCCTACCTCGAATGTCTAGTGAGGTCAAATTTTAAATCAGGTTATCTTAGTCACTGCTTAGATTATCTGATTAATTCTTATTAGTTGCTGGTTGTCTAGAAAGATTACTTATTATTAGTTTCTATATCTATATTGTCATATAGAACGTTGTAAAATCTACTAGGATAGCAAAATAACACAAGCAATTACCTTCTAGCTCTATGACCCGAAACCGTTTGAAGCTCGGTTGACTGGGCGCCACTTTGTTAGATACGTTCAATATGATTTTCGAAACAGAAATATCAATTCAATTAATATGTAGTGTTTTCATGTCACTGGTATAACAAATATTCTACTTGTTTTTTTTATTTCATTTTCTTGTCAAATTAACAGAAACACAATTTGAATTAATTACGATCCTTAGAGAAATTTTCTTTATAAGCATTTTAATTGTTGTTTAATAAACTAAAATCAGTCTCACTAGACGCCTTTTTGACAGTGAAACGGGTAAAATGATTATAGTAAGATATTAAACCTCTCTCACTAAAGTGTTTCTCAGACATTATTTATTACCACTTATTTTAATGCTAGGAAAGAGGTATATTTGGTAGTGTTTCTGGAGGCACTAACGCCACACCTATGCTGCTTAGCAGCTATTAAGCGCTCCTATGTCTTGTCTTACGTATCTTAGGTACTCCAACTTAGTTCAAAGTGTGTCTATTCCAACCTCAAGTAAGACCAATCATATCTAGAGTTGATTATAGATATCCAAAGGCGACAATGACAACTTACCATCAGGTTTGACGAACCACGTGGTGGAGCGGTCGCCATACTGGTCTGACACGCAGTGGGACCCGGGTCCGATCCCGGCCAGACAGAAATCTGAATGATGAATTTAGATTTCTGTTCTGGGTCTGGGTGTTTGTGTATTCGTCTTTGTGTGTCCATGGCATCCACGACATACGATAAAATCCTACTATGGGGATATGAGGGTAGAAAGCGATTTAAGCGTCAGATATACTGCATGCTTGTTTGCTACTTTATATAATATCTTCAAAAATCTTCTTGTCTTACACATCTCTGTTTATATAGTTCTAAAAAGAGTACTAAGTCTACCAATCCGCATTAGCCCATCTTGGTGATTTACGGCCAAGACCCTACTCATTCTGAATTTATATCACTACCCAGTAGTGAGAAAACGCGTCTTTAATATAATCATAGGACATGGCCAGATTCTGCACGTACTTTATATTAATGTCCATAAATACACACAAATAAACCTTACTACACAGACACAGCTAAATAATAATTTTGGTCATGTCTTTTTCAGTAAGAATGGAAAAGGAAACAAGGAGGTAGAATTCTTTGTGGTTCGACCCCGTAAGCACCACCTCCACACCAATGCTATGGTGCTATGTTCTGAGCTGAAGGGCTTGGTAAGGGATATACTTACTCGAGGCGTTTCAACTTCTCTCAGGGCTAGCCTCAGGTAAAACTCTGATTTTATTTGAAGTTGAATCGAGTTCCATGGACGGCAGTGACTTACCATTAGCTGGACGTGCTACTTTCATATAATAAAAGAAAAACAAAATGTATAAGCTACCAGGCAAGCGGGGTGTCACAAGCGATTACTTACTAGTTGAGTGATCTAACCGGTTGAAGCTCGCTGGCACTTGCCTGATTGAGTTGGGCGCATTTGCGTGTGGTTGAGCGTTGTTAGAAAGTTGCGAGGAAACGCCAATTTTTCAACAACCGCCAGCTGCTCGGTGGCGCAACGGAAATGACTCCTTAGTTACCGGTGATTTGTTTGAAATGCCTTCAAACTTGGCTTTCACGCTATATTTTAGTAAACGTACCTATACGTCTAGTACCTGGTAGAAACGAAAAGTTCTGTAATCTATTACGTAATTTAAATGTAGCGAATACCTATGCTTGCTTATGCATATGACATTCGAGATTGGGCACTTAGTCAGATTTAATTAATTTAAATGGTACACAAGCATGAAGCCCACTTGAAGATATAATATATATAGGTAAAAAACCGAAAATATAATTATAGACTTTTGGTTGGCGATTCGTGCGATGCTACATAGCACTACGCTTAGATAAAATGCCTCATTTACAACCTTAACGACGAAATCTACGAGATATTCTACCTATAAACCTACATCAAACCCCATCCTGGAGGCGTAGCTTTGTACATTATAACACTTACGGAGTATCAAAGCCAATTTTGTTCGTACATTATATGACAAAATTCATAACATCCTACGTCAAACCTATAAATTCATACGTAAGAAAAAAGCTTAAGAGTCGGGATGTATAAATAAGTACCTAAACAGCAATAACGGTTTGAAATTCGATAAACAAAGTGTTAGCGTTGTTATAATTTAATTATTATACGAGAACTACCTAGAGAAATTCAATAACGAATATCATCACGGGTTCCTGTTCGTACATATTTCAAAAAAGTATCGAAAGACAATTAAAAAAATTGTGGTGGTTTTGAAGTGTGGTAAAAACGTTTGTGGTTTCCAATGTAGCACACTTATAGATACATGTAGGTAATCAATCAAAAATAAAATAAAAGAATTGAGATCTCCAAATATGCATTGCTACGAAAACTTAAATGTCTAGTTCAAGTAAGTTTGGGGGAATGATCTCCCTTACCATATTCTTCTAACCGAAACACGCGTAAAGCAGAAATAAGTCGGTTTATTCATAGTCGAACCAGGAAGTGCTCCTTTAAACCCACATCAAACCCCCGGAAGGCGTACCATTGTACATTATAACAATTAAGAATCGTCAAAGCCAATGTCGTACATATAATATACGACAAAATTCATAACGTCCTACATCAAACCTATAAATACAAACAAAGCGTTAACGTCGGAATGTATAATAAGTACCGAAATGGCAATAACGGTTTGAAATTCGGCAAACAAACTCTTGTCGTCGTTATAATCAAGTTCTAATACGAGAACTACAGTTTAATAACGAACATCAGCGTTTCCCGTCCCGACATATTTACTTACTCTTATCAAATTGTGCTCATAAGATACGGGGCCTGTTTTCACAAAGTTAGAAGGTGGGTATGTAATGTTATTTATTACTTAGGCAAGTTCGTGCGTATATCTTGATGAAGGCATTCTTGGTTGAACAATATTTGCGGTGTTTTTCTCTGGTGTGACTTTTTGATGTGACGGGGAATAAAGGGATGAATTATCATGTATTGATTGACATCCTCCCTTGTTTACGTTGTGTTACGTGTTATATTTTCGTGCTAAACATTGATTTTTTTATTGTAGAAGTAGTATACAATCATACTAAAGTTGGACTTAATCATGGTACATGGCAACTACTGCCGAAGGAGATTAATAATTAACACTAGATAGGATAAGAGCCCTTCCTAGAGTCGATCATAAATATGTTGCTACCTCTAAGGATGTAAAGTAACTATATTAACTAACCTCTCAAACCAGAACACAGTAGCGCTTAATATTGTTGATATAACCAACATCGATAAATAAATTGATTTGATTTGTTGACACAATAAAGGGTGTGGCGGTGGTGCATTCGGATTTTTAATTCCGAATTGAGTGGGTTTACAAAACATTCATTAAAGCTCATGAAACGATCATTATTCAACAACTAATCAATAACAGACTATGCTCGAAATAGCTAAATCTGGTATATTATTGTGTGATTCAGTTAAAATGAAATCCTATTGCACTCGTAATTACGTAAACGTATAAAGCGTTTATTTATAGTAAAAGCAAAGTTTTTTTTGCACAAATAAATTTTGCTTGCAAAGCAACCCAGAAATCGTTACGACCACCTGCAGAGCTAAATGCGACTTTTCTACTAAATAGTAGCAATTTATTACAACCACATCTAGCATCGATTACGTTTAAGCGGAGATAGAAAATATTTGCTACGAAATTTAGAGACGACAGATTAATTTTATTTTTAATTTTAATTTAATTTAAATTAACTTTTGTATTATTTGAATTAAATTATTTGTTTGGCAATGAATATTTAATTATAATTATATCATGATTGTCCTTGTCTTTATAGAAACTTATTTAAGGTAGTAGAACTCTTTGTGGTTCGTCTCGTGGAAGCATCACCGCCACACCTATTTCTGTCTAATAACAGCAGAGTTATGTGCTGCTGAAGAGTATAGTAAGGAAGACATACTTATCCGAGACATTCCAGCTTAGTCCTAAGCAACGCATCTGTGGCTAAGACGTTGATCTTGATTTTATCTAGGGTTGATTACAGATGTCCATGGCCACTTACCATCAGGTGGACTACAGGCTCGTCACTTTTATATTATAAAAAGTAAAAACGTATTATATAATAGTATTAATTTAGTAGTTCAAAATTTAATATAATACGATTAACAATTAGCTACCGTCCTGGCTCCAGCCTGTTTCATTTTTGTTGCTTGCGCTAGTAATAATCTCCGTTTCAATTTATATGTGTTATTAAATTACTTTTCTTGATATTTGCACTAAAAGAGAGGCCGATCAATTTGATATATGTTTTGACTGTTTCATTTTTCACTATTATTGATTCAATTATATATTTTTATTGTTTATTAAACCATAAATCACTAATGGATCTTGTTAACCGCAACGATGCATTAAACAATGAAGACACGTGTTGAAGGAAACAGGAAAAGTTAAATCGCTTAAAATCCTGAAGAAGGCAAATTAAAAACAATAGCTTTAATTTTACGGGAATACTTCAGAAGGAGGGTAATGTTTTTTGATTGTATGTTTGTGTATGTATGTATATCCAGCCCATACAGCTTGACGGATTGTAACATTTGACACATTGTCTTTAAATATTTTTTTGTCGCCCGTGAACAGATTTTTTTATTATTATAACAACATGGGTATCAAACGAAATCCGTAAAACCATTCCAATACAAATGAATGAATCAATATAATAACGAAATACACGACTCCTAATATATTTTTATTTTCCTCTGGTATATTGTTTTCATAATAATATTGTTTACAATATCCAATAACAGCAAGCCGTACATCTGTCAACTCTTTTAAAATATTTTATTTGGTTTAATATCTTATTACAATTTACGACTAACGAGTAAATCATGTCCGACTGCGGATTGCAAGACATTTACTGGCCGTAACGACCACCTGCAGCGAATGCTACATCGCCACTAAATACCGACGATTTACTGCAACCGCATGTAGCATCGATTACTCTAAATCGAGGATAGAAAATGTTTTCTGTTTTTACTACAGTTGAGATACATCTTAATGTTAGTGTTCTTTTTATAATATGTATCAAACGAGAATGCACTCCACCTGATGGTAAATAGCCACTGTCATCCAGTGACATCTGTAATCAATTCCATATAAGATTAGGTTCACCGGAGGTTAGCCACGGATTTGTTGCTTGTTTCCTGAGACGAACTACATCAATAACAAACAAGCAAGCATGCAATGATTTAAAACCAAAAAATGTGATTTTTATGTTCCTTCATCTTATGAAGTTAGAATTTTGCTTTATCATTACGTATTGAAATTAAATTTTACATATATAATTATATTTATTTATGCTATCAATTATATATTTAACAGTTTTTGTTTGAATTAACATGGCATCACAAAAAGAATAAATATGTACATAAATTGCTAATAAATAATATTTTATTGATTAGCGAATATTATACATAACGTCAAAAAGCATTGCTAGCATTATATATTATGTAAGATATGTCCAACTATAGACTGTCAGACCATTTGACATTTGCTAATGCCACTTGCTTAATTGCCACAAATTACCGGTCATTTACTTCAACCGAATGTAGCATAGATTAGGTTACGGTGTGTGTAAAAAGAAAAAGTTTTCTATTTCTGCCCACCTTGAAAATAACATACAGAAAGTAGTATATAGACAGTCAATTTATTTTTATTACATCCAAAGATTTCATTCCTCACAAAGTCTCGTCAGCTTGAGAATTTTCATTATTCCTTTACTCATTCCCAAGTATACTTAGATTACAAAACAATTACTCAACTTCAAAAGACCACGAGACTAACAAGTAAATTAATTAACACTTACAGTTTATTACAACCGCATTGCTTGCATATCATTTAATATAAATTATTAAACAAAAGTATGTTCTTAAGATATATTTCATTTAAATACATACTGGCTATGCCGTGCTGTGTTATTAGAAAACAATCTATTAAAACACTACTTGAAGAACATTACGCTATGATCACTAAAAGTACTAACATAAACACTTATAGATATCACAACCGTTCCGCAAGTGGCCGACCACGAGTCTAAGCCGCGCGGCATGGTACCTCGCAGCCAGTACTTGTAGATCGCGATTAAAAAATTACAGTATTTCCTACTTATAAATACTGTATTTTGTACAAAATTACAGTAAATGACATGTTGAACACTATTGAAGGGAAATTTACTTTGAAAAAATAAGGTCATCTTTTAACTTTAACAACTTTCTCTGCAATTTGACGACCAAATAGGTCATTCCTCGATCAAATTTCGAAATGAACTACAAATACATCAAATCACTACGTAGTATAAAACAAAGTCTCTTTCTCTGTCCCTATATCCCTTTGTATGCTTAAATCTTTAAAACTACGCAAATGATTTTGATACGGTTTTTTTAATAGATAGACTGATTAAAGAGGAAGGTTTATATGTATAATAACATCCATTAAATAGTGGAAAAATACTGTTATTTTTAAGGTTTCTAATGTGATGTCGTAAATAATTACATT
>MOOZ01000439.1:32441-52155 GCA_002930495.1 Cecropterus lyciades | reverse complement strand
TCATGATGTTGTCGTTCACCGTTCGTGCGAAAATTAATTTCTTTTATTTACAAAATTTAAGAGTGCCTGATATTTGAACTTTGGACTTGACTTAATAGATTTTTTTAACTGCGGTATAACAGAATCGATAGATGGTATTTTCGTCATACCTGTTTTTGCCGAATAATAGCAATTTTAACCGTTGATGTATTTCTGACTCCGATTTGAAGGGAGATCAACTTAGCCCTCAACGATAGCAACGCATCTATGGTCAACTACAGATATTAGAATTACGTTATTATTTGGAGTTGAACACAGGTGTCTAGAGGCGGTAATGACCGCTTACCATCAAGTGGACTGCACGATTGTTTGCATCTTCAATAATATTAAAAAATGTAAAGCTTAAAGAGCAGGCGTAGATGCTAACGTCCCAGGAAAATCTCCAGTCCCAGGAAAATATTTTCATATTTTATGTAATATGAATTATTTCCTTTAATTTAAAATGAACCAAATAATAGTGTATAGTGATATTTGTACCCTTGTTTCTACAATATTATTTATTAACAAGCTTTACGTGATTTAAACAGCCCAATCAATAATACAACGGTTAATGAAGCAATATATAGTTTACTTTGTTTTGTTTTTCCAGTTTGTTCGTTTGTATTTCTAACGGATAAAGTAAAAATAGTATAATAATATTAAAAAATATGTCTTAAAGAAAATATAATTGATGGATCGTATGTATAATTTTTCGTTAACCGACTTCCAAAAAAGAAGGAGATTCTCAATTCGACTGTATTTTTTTTTCCTATTCTATACCTGATTAGCAATAGTTCTAACCATATAGCAAATTCCAGAAATCAGTATCAAACTCACAAAGCAATACGAAGTCCAATATGAATTTGGATATATTGCCGATAGCTGGAACTGGTTGGTATTGTTTGAGTTCATAATAATTATTAAATTCTGTGTAAAATAGTCCATCTGGCTATGCCTAGCGAATATTTGCACGAGTTCTATCTATATACGTATTTTATACAAAAAAATATAACTAAAATAATTTTGTGCTCCAAAACCTTGTTCACCAAACCGGTATTTTGATGAAACAATTTATCGTATCTCCTATTTCCCATGAATAACCGTGTTATTCAATATACATCAATTTTAAGATACAGTCGAGTTAAAGGTCTGTACCTTTTATCCAAAAAGGCGTATGAATCAAACATTGATGCTCTAATTACACCGTCCTTACTGGCCTTTTAATATTTTTTTATTATTTTAATCTCATTCATTAAGAGACAAAAACATAATTAATTAATTAATTATTTTTTACCTGGCTCTTGTAAATTTAGCGTTCTTGAGTTGTTATCATTCAATCCAAGCAGCGATATAAACATATTTTATACATTATTTGTATATTGTAAGTAATGAACTGTCAGTACTCAAAACGTTGCTTCTTCAAAGCAGCGAACTGATGGAGAAAAACTAAATCTTATCACTGATTAGATTATTTTCACGTTTGAAAATTACGCGAAAAAACAAAAGCGACTCT
Organism: Cecropterus lyciades; assembly: GCA_002930495.1. Classification (NCBI taxonomy): domain Eukaryota; kingdom Metazoa; phylum Arthropoda; class Insecta; order Lepidoptera; family Hesperiidae; genus Cecropterus; species Cecropterus lyciades. Next base: position 50,624 of record MOOZ01000439.1, on the reverse strand, counting down.
AGTCGTTGTGTTACATAATCTTACTGATATTATAAATACGATACGTTTGTTATTTTTTCACGCAAAAACGCTTTTCACGGTTTTCGCTCATATTTGGCATCAAATAGTTTATGACCTTTTTTTTGTTTTGGTGGGAAAAAATCTACCTAACCGCACACCCTGTCGTCCGGGGAGACAACGGGGTAGTGTGGGGCCCGCACCCACTAAAATAAACCGTCATGCACCCTCACCCGCCCTTACAAGGCGAACCACGGGTACCGCGTACGTTGCTCCGTGACCCGCAGGCGGCTGTCCCATCGGACACTTTCTACTGTGCGACGCTCCGCGCACTTGGGCGCCACACCTTCGAGGTAGGCTGTTTCGGCGGACGACGGGCGATCCGAAATAGTCTATGATCTGGATTAACACGTGGGATACTTATTACCGTGGTAAACGTGATCGAAGCGAGCAGAACCGCGGGAATTGGCTAGTACATTATAATTACGTAACAAATCAATACAGTTCATTAACGTACCGTTTTGAGAAAACATTATAAAATCGCACTAAGGACATAGATAGGATTGGGAATACTACCAGAAGTCCATCACAGACGCCCAGGAATAGCACGTGAGAATTAAGTTGAAACACCGCATGGAGGTTTCTCTCTCATACCTCGCTCCAAACCAAAACACAGCAGTACTAACTAGGGGTATGCGAATATCGTTTAAATCGAATCGAATATTAATATTCGATTCAAATTGTTTCGAATATACGGGAACTTTCAAATAATTAGAAAATTCGAATTATTCGATTCGAGTTTCGGATCGAATGTTAATATCCGATTCGGAACGAATAATTCCTAAGTTTGAGTTACGCGCACACCCCTAGTACTGTCTGTAAGTGTAGTGGTAGCTCAAGAATCAAGCGAATAAGTAACCTTTGAAGGCGCGCCAAACGCAAATTTAATATTATACTTATAATATATCCTAAATGTATAGCTACGTCGCTAACAAAAAGAAATTGGAGAACGTGATATGCATATTCTACGAGTCAATTTCAATCTACAAAGTTTTATGCTCAATAGCTAAAAACATTTTTTCATTTACGACACGATAATTTTACGATACGATGTATGTCGTTGCCGTCAAGAACTGATATTTTGGAAATATGTAGAGTAACACTGTCGTCGTAATGGCATATGCAGTATTTGAAAAGTAATAGTTTTTAGATTTCCGTAGCCAAATGGCAAAAATCGAAACCCTAATAGATTCGTCATGTCTGTCTGTCTATCCGTACGTCACAGTCACTTTATTTGGAAATGATTAAGACGACAGAGTTAAAATTTGGTAGGTAAGTATATTCTGTATATCGCTTTCCTAATTTTGTACAAAAATAAAAAATATATTAATTTTAGGGGGGTGTTCCCCTCCCCATACATGAAAGTAAAACTCAAAAGAAAAATATATCTTACCTACACATGTGGGATGTCTGTAGAAAGGTCTTCAAAATGACATTGAGGTTTCTAAAAGTATTTTTTCTCAAAGTCGATTGTTTGAGACACATACTGTTAAATGTTCCCCCCCCCTCTAACTTTTAAACTAAGAGAGTGAAAATTTTGGATAAAACATATGTTGTAGATGTCAAGGAAAACTTTCAATGAAAATTGATCCAAACGAGATGCGGTTAACTGTTTTTGAGATTTAGACTGAATCAAAAACCGAATAACATAACTTTGTAATTCATATAAATACCATGAAAAAATAACTTATGTTCGGAGTTGCAAAACGTAAAGTAATAAATAAAAAAAAAAGAAATAAAAACAAAAAATAAGACCCACTTCCATGCCATAAAAAAGTAAAAAATATATTCAAATATATATTGTACGTAGTCCTAGTAGACATAGTACATAGTCCCAAAGGACACTGAACATATTACATAGTCCCACTCAGCATCTTCGCTAGATCAAGACGTAGAAACTATGTTTCACGAATATATGAGTGCCGACTTTAGAGTGCCATGGAAGTCGGTCTTATTTTTTGTTAAAATTTTTTTTTTCACGCGTTTTAGTGATATACTTATATTTGTTTAAATACAAACAATAACATTTATATAAATGTTAATTCAATACGTAAAATTTAAGCGAAACCTAAGCCAAAGCCATCACTTGCAACACTTTTTTATATTGTATTAATGTGAATAATATGAATGTGACCTGGGCACACCCGCTAGCAGGGCGCTACCGCGCTAGCAGGACTGCTCGCTTAATTTTATGTTTACTTTTATGTTACAACCTAACCCAATCCATCCAATATAAAAAGCTACAGCTCAACCTAATCCTAAGCCATACGCCTAAGCAGTGAGCACCAAATGCCTAACTCCCACGATTGAGGCATTGGGTATTAATACATACATTATGAGGGTTGAAGAGAAGAAGGTGAATTTTTTCCATCTAATGTGTCTGCTTCGTAATCTTATTACATATCCGTAAGCACCAAATAGCAAGCTTCTACGGTTTAGGCATTAAGTACTCGTGCATCTTCAGGTTTTAGGAATTGCAAATGGCTAAGTCCTTCGTCAAAAAAATTTACCTTCGACTCTTCAAACCTGATCATGGTTTGAAGAGTCGAAGGTCAATTTTTTTTATTTTGTGTATCGGCCTAGTTGATGTTCCATATTACATCCTTTTTACCTTATTAAACATACGTAAGCTCCAAATGGCCAATTCTTACGGTTTAATCATTCAGTACCCCTACATCATCAGGGTTGAAAGTCCAATTTGACGTCTAATGTCTCTACTTAGCAATCTTATACTATATCCGAAAGCACCAAATGGCCAACATTTATGGATTAGGCCTGCAGTACCCTTGCATCATCAGGATTAAGAAGTTGAAGGTCAGATTTTTCGCCGTTTATATCTGCTTAACAATCTTATTATATATCCGTAAGCACCAAATGGCCAACTTCTATGGTTTGGGTTTTAAGTACCGCTGCATCAACCGAGTTGACGAGTTGAAGGTCAAATTTTTCATGGAATGTTTTTGCTCGGATATCTCATTATAAACACAAAATTGCTAACTTCTATGGTTTAGGCTAGTAGTACCCCTACATCATCAGGATCGAAAAGTGGAAGGTCAAATTTTTCATTATGTTATTTTGTCTCACATAAATTCCAAGTTTCATGAGAATCGAATTGGTACAACCCCAGTTATCCCAAATTATCTAAAAAACAGGGGGAGTGATGGTGGTTTCCACCCCATAACTTGAAGAGATTACCATCCGATCACACCTATGTCCAAAAAAGAAAGGTCCATACTGAAATTTCCAATCAAATGAAAGAAAAAAAATTAAATCGGTTTAGAAACACACGAATTATTAAAGATTATAAGAAATCGTGTTTTTCCGATGTCTGGGAAAAATACCGAAACTTTTCAATTTCCATAAAATGGGATCCCCTGTGAAACTAACCGCATCGAATGTCGTTCAAACTGTGTCGATCGGCAACCGTCCGCGATGCGGTAAAGCCTGAACATACATAAAAAAATATATACGTGACGAATAGATAACCTCCCTCCTTTGGGAAGTCGGTTAAAAAATAGTAATATATTTTGTTTTGTCTGCTGCTATTTAATTTATAATTAATTATAATTGTTACGGAACTCCTCGCCTGCGAGGTCGACTCGCCCTTGGCCGGTTTTATTTTATAATATTGAAGTAGCAATCGAGCATGCATTCCAACTGATGGTAAGTGGCTCCTACTGCCCATGGACATCTATAATTAGCCCCTGACAAGATCAGTCTTGTTTGAGGTAAGCCACGGATGCATTGCTACCCCTTAAGACTAAGTTGGAACGCCTCGGATATTTACGTGTCCTTTAAGACAACCTTAAGACCAACACATAGCAGCTTATTATATATAGCATATAATATATAGTATATTAGCATAGCAGCGGTAGTGCTTCCGGAGAAAAACCACAAAGGGTTCTACCACCTACAAAAATGTCATCAGATTTTTGTTTGTATGTATGTCCATTTCTGTGGCACGCGCTACAGCCCAAACGACTTAAAGGATTGTGACGTATGACATATCATTAGCACCCACATATAATTTTTAAAAATGGATATCCGTTTTTCCTCTGGAAATAGAGGAAAAACGGAGGGTCGATTTTAATACTATTACGACAATATGGGTATCAAATGAAAGCTAGTAAATATACCAATCTAAATAAGGGTTAAATTAAATACATATCATTATGAACAAAAATTTCGTTATAATCAGTCGGGTTTTTTGTTTTAATGTTTTAACGATGTAAATAGTTAATACATATCATCATCATATTATTATCATCACTTCAATAATTTTACATTTTTAAAAGAAGAGATTTCATGTTTTTATATCGTTTTTGTTGCTTCGCGATTCTTTTCTTCTTTCATAGTTCGTTATTTAGTCATTGAACGCTTTGTGAAGATACTGTTGACTGTGTTCATTATCGAGTCTTGCTTTGACCAGCGTTAAAGAAAACATAACGGTCAGTTCCTTCTATTTTTTCTCTTTTTAAAACCGTTGTATACACTAGCCATATTTTTTGCGGTATGATTTTTTATATGTAACTAGCTTAAGTACTCGTGTTTTGATACGGGATAAAAGTCGAAAACAAAAATAGTCTATAAGTTGACCAGGTAAATAAGCCACATCCATGTAAAATTTTATCCCACCAAAAACATTCTGTAAAAAACTAGCCAAGTCTCGATGGAGCTGCTTGTTTATCTCTAAAAAGTAATGAAATCTAGACAAAGTCGTGCCAAGTCTAAGGTTTCTTACTGCAAGTTCTTTATTATTATAGTTAATGTTGTGTGACTTGGCGTTGACTAACGTATAAAGAATGTGGAGTCTTAAGTTTTATCCAGTAAATGTTGAGACTCAATACGCGGACAATATAAAAAAATCGCAGTAAGGAACCTTAGACTTGGCACGACCTCGTCTAGATTTCATTACTTTTTAGAGATAAACAAGCAGCTCCATCGAGACTTAGCTAGTTCTTTACAGAATGTTTTTGGTGGGACTCTGGATAAGACTACACTGAACATTCTTTATACGTTAGTGGGTACAAGTTTAGTTTAGTGCAAAGTTTTCCTTTAATTTCATTTATATTAAAAGCAAAAGGGGAGGCATTGGCCCAGCAGTGGCATGCTATAGGCTAGATTTTTGGAGGTGGTAGAACTCTTTGTGGTTCGACTCCGCAAGCACCACCGCCACACCTATTTCTGCCTTATAACATCAGTGATATGCGCTGCTGTGTTCTGGTCTGAAGGGTATGGTAAGGGAGACATACTTTTCCGAGGCACTCCATCTTAGTCCTCTGGGGTAGCAACGCATCTGTGGCTAACCTTAGGTGAGACTTTGATCTTACCTGGCTAGGTAAGATCAAAGTCTCACCTAAGGTTAGTGGCTGATGACCTGATGGTAAGTGGCTACTTACCATCAGGTGGGCGTTTGCTACTTCCATATTATAAAAAAAAAATTAGAAGATGTGTCCCACTACGCTGGATTTTTGCAATGACAGTCGATTTTTTTATGTACCAATAGTAGAAGAGGCCATTACCATATCTCTATTACAGCTTAGACCATCTGAGGGCTCTTCATCAGATACTTCCGACCTTGGATTTTTGTACATCAAATGAAGCGGCTCACCATGTTGAATATTTTTTGTAAAGGCGGAATGTCGATTTCTAATAGTTTGGTTGAACTTTTATGTTTTCTAATTAGGGTCACCATGTACTCCAGATCTTCGATTATCCTAGTTTTTATAGTTTTTCTTTTATGTGGCTATTAAACCCTAATTCTGTACCAAATTTCAGCTCTATGAGTTTATGGGAAGTACTATTTCTATTTTGATGATCATGAGTGAGTGAGCGAGTGTGTGAGTGTCATAAATGCGAAACTTTGCTTTCGCTTAACTTTGGAACTAAATGACCTACAGACTTGAAATTTTAGATTTTAAGTATGTGATTATATCTTACTAGATGACAAAAATTTCTGCGTTCTGGTCTTATCCGGAGGTTCTCAAATAGGGGCCTGAAAATGCGGCGAAATGGTTCCAGTAAAGGATGGTACGGCAGTGTTTGCTTCGCGCTTAACTTGGCAAGGGCACTACCGTGCCCCCAGATGTAAATTGGACCAGTGGTTCATGCGTGATTGAACAACAAACAGACACACTGTCTCATTTTTATTAGTATTGATAGAATATCCGACCAGTCCACTTTGAAACAACATTTTTTAATTATATTGAAGAAACAAACGAGCATGCAGTCTAGTGGTAAGTGGTCACTACAGCCTGTTGTCATCTGTAAGATTATTCGTATAGAACAGGGCTTTTGCGTGAATTGAATCAAAGATGCTTCACCCAAGGATTAAGTTGGTTGCTTCATAAAAGTGAGCCAGAAAATAAACTCTTCCAGCGTGGTCTTAGAACTGCTTCACACTAAAAACAGGTTGGTAGCTACTAATGCTACATTTGTTTGTAGTGTGGAACTCCCCACTCGAAACCAACTCGTTCTACCACCTCAACGAATTGCAAAATGACACTTCAACCCATTGACATTTGTTTCTATGCCAAACAGATAAATTACTTCAGAGGACCAAGTTGATACGCTCAAAGGACACATTTGAAAAGAAAAATACTAAGCGGAAACTTTGAAGTTCATTGGCGAAATAGTTACGAAAAACAAAGCTAACAGTCCATAAAATAGTTTTAACCCCAAAAAACTAAACTTTATCGCTTGTTCAGCGACTCCTAAGACATTGAGGTCGCAAACAAACGAGCATCGCGCGTACAGAAACTAAACAGTAGGCACTTACAAAGAATTTTCCGCTACAAAAACCAGTTTGTGGGTAGTTGTGTAGGAACAATGTTATTTATCGCTGCGCCTCCTATTATAATAATTTATTTGCTTCAGCTCACAAACAATGCTATTTGTTGACCTTGCGTGGGAACCACAACAGTTGTATTGCTTTCTTGTTCCTAAATTTTTGTTTACTGAAGAAGATGGGATTGTATGGGTTATCCGTAACTTTTTAGAGAACTTTATTTTGTTACATATGTAGCATTGGATTGACTGAAACCCTTTTTATATCCCATTGAGCATGACTTAAAAGTCGTGCAGCTCACTCTACCAAACTGTTTCAATGCAGATTTTTGGAAGATGGTGCGGATATGTGACTTATCGCGTTTATTTTAATCTATACTTTAAACTTATGTTATAAAGTGGAAAGTTTATTTTTATTTCTTCGAACGCGCTAATCTCTGGAAATAATGGTCGGATATCAATAAATCTTCTTGAATATGATGGGTGATTTATTCGGAAAAGATTTAGGCTATAATTTATTGAAATTGCTTATAAATGTGACAAATCATATACAATACTGCTATCGCTTCATTAAAACTGGGATCGAAGGCATATTCAAATTAGTATCTACCAACTCTAGCAACTCTTATCAATAACACAACATTCATACTAACAACAAAACATTACTTTAAGGCCTCACAATATTTGCTACAAGCGTTACCATTGAGCGTTAAAAACTAACGTACCTATCCGTTTTTACCCGATTGTGTCAGACCGAGAGTAATGTTTTTCGAGCGTATGTATGTTCGTTTGTATGTATGCCCAATTCTTTGCTTGGGCGGCTTGACAAATTGTGACGTATGACATATCATTAAAATCGTCTCAGTTTGGAGAGTGACATAGGCTATATAATTTTTAAAAATAGCGTCTGGAAATAGAGGAAAAAGGGGGAGGAGGGTCGACTTTTTTACTACTATTACGACAATATGGGTATCAAATGAAAGCTACTAAATATATCTAAATATATACATATTATAATACTTTCACTTGACTGTTTTGACAAAAACTCATATAAGCGGTAAATGAAATATATATCATTGTGAACAAAAATTTCGTTTTAAGCAGTCGGGTTTTGTATTTTAAAGTTTTTAATGATTTTACTAGTTATAAGAATACGAAATGTTAAGGTAAATTGTAGCAAAATTTGTTGAAATTGGTTCGAAGCTGATGCTTACAGCGCAAATTCAAAATGTTATGTTACCATCCGTTAAACTTCTGGATGCGCATGCGTTGCTTTATTTTGTTCTTCAGATTTTTTTACTAGAGACAAAATTATAGTAATTATTAAAATAAATAATTTTAATAATGAGTCAGTTCCCTTAACCCATAGCCTGCGCGTTAGAGCATTATGACACAAATTTTCAGCTCGTATGAAAATAAAAAAATTAAACTTAATTTTAGAATATAAGCCTGAAACATGTTTTATGTGTTAATAAGAACCCGTACTATACTCGTTAACAGCGCGTGAAGTATGGAAGCTAAAATTTAAGCGAACATTTTAAATACAAACGCCTATTTTTTTTTTTAATTTAATGTTAAAAAGGTGCTAGAACCAGTTTAATTAGACAGAGGAAATATCATCAATGATGAGAGATCTGACAGGGTAATTCCATTACCTTACCTACAACTGAGAGGTCCGAAAAAGGTATCTCAATGTATATGAATGACTATGATGTCGAGGTCAACCATTGACGACCCGCGTAGCGGAGCGTTCACCATACCGGTCTGACACGCAGAGGGTTTCGGGTTCGATCCCCGGCCAGGGAGATATCTGAATGATGAGTTTAAATATCTGTTCTGTCTGGGTGTTAGTGTATTCGTCTTTGTGTGTTCATGGTACCCACGAAACAGGAGAAAATCCTAGTGTGGGGCTATGAGTGTAGAAAGCATTTAATGCATCGCCGAATTTGAAGGAGAGTATCATCTAAACGTATTTTCTATTGATTATCTTCCCACAGACAAAAATATCGTGGCTACATAAATATAACACCATATCCAAATCCCCTTTAATTTAAATATCTTTTAATTTTAATACGTATTATATCACAACTGCGCACGGGTCAGAGAGTTTCAGGCCGTAATCCACCGCGCTGATTAAGTACAAATTAGTAAACAATCAGTAACCAGCCAACGCGGTGAAGTATTACCTACCTTTTTTACTACAAAATAAATTTCTCTGAACAGCGGGTCAGTAAGGCTTCGACGCCGAGAGCAACCTTTGTAAAATAAAATCAAAATAAATATATTTTTTTCAAAAACTGATCTTTTCTACAATCAAATAAATGCTACATTCGCTTCGTTTATGGCAAAAAAGTGGCGAATGAAACTCCATAACACGCGTCTTTTCCATAAAAATATCATTTACAATTTAATAACTAACATTAATGGAGCATGTGTAAGCGCTACTCGGAGGAGCTTTCAGGGCACACATTTATCGTAAGATATAATATATTTTACTATATACAAAATGGGCCATTTATAAATGCCCTATAGAAGATATAAAAAAAACAAGTCTATTCATACATTCTCGTGATTAGCCTTTTTCTAAACCTTCATATACAAACAAAGACTATACATAGATAATAATATTATAGTAATTTTTAAAATACACGTAGTTCATACATGTAGTAATGGACTTCATCTCAATTTTTATTCTTTGAATAGATTATAGAATAAAATATCATTAATGAAATAAAATTTTGACGAATAATATTTTTAAGCGAAATTCTTGTAATTATAAAGTTTTGAATGTAGTGATTTTATACAAATAACTATCAACTTTTGAATCAAAATTGAGCCAGAATAGACTGAAACCAGAATAAAATAAAATGGGATAGTCTCACAAGATAAATATATGCTCCTTAAATAGAGGCTCAATGATATTTATACATCTTTTAAAAAATACATTTACTAAAAGTAAATTCAACTAACCATAATTACTAAGTCTTAAAAATAACTATACATATTTTTGAAGTTAAACTTCTTTAGAATCGTTGTGATTTGAAACTTCACGAAACGAAAGCAGTTGTCGGCACTACAACTAGATGGCACTGTACCCTTTCTAAATTACGCTAACGATTTTACTTGTACGTTATATAAGAGCTAAAGTTTGGAATATGCGAAATTTTATGTTCAAATATGAGCTGCAGAGATAACCTCATCGATTTTTGGAAAATCATAAGTCGTAATACTCTTATTCTCAGGAATAATTTACTACTATGATTAAGTTTCACTGCTGCTGTGTATGAATTGCACACACACACTTTTTGATGATATAACTTGCCCAAAGTCTACATCACTGTTTTTGGCAAAGTCTACATCACAAATTTCGCATAATGCTCGCAGTATTTTCTTATTTACCTTCATAATAATTTACAAAACCAATAAATTCCTATGTCACTTAACTCGACGCTGTGATACCCTAAATATTAAGGGGCGAAAAGTAAACAGAGACTAAAAGTATGCGCATTTCCATTTAAAGCTAGACACTTAAAAAATTAATCTGGATTTCTGTTTAAAAAAATCACAAGGACAGTCAAATTGACACAAAGACAAATTTTTTAACTCCTAAGAAGTCCATTGCCGGTAGTGCTACTATAGTAATAGTTTGGCTATTTCATAATACTAATATATTCAAAACATACGAGCATACATTCCATTTGACTTTTGATGGACATCGGTAACCAACTCTGCGCTTTATCTGAATATTAAATAAGAATGCTTCGAAAATTATTTTTCCCTTACCGCACCCTTAAAACTAGAACTTGGCGGCGTTTAACACTGCTGTGGTGGTCCGGGTGAGGCCGTGATGCACCACTAGTTGAAACCTAAAAGGTTTAGCCACTTTAAATAGATAAAAAAAACACGTTTTCTACACTCATAGCCCCACAGTAGGATTTTCTCCTGTGTCGTGGATGCCATGGACACACAAAGACGAATACACAAACACCCAGACCCAGAACAATAACCTAAACTCATCATTCAGATTTCTGTCTGGCCGGGGATCGAACCCGGGACTGCATGTCAGACCGGTATGGTGACCGCTTCGCCACGCGGGTCGTCAAATAGATGCTACCATACTTTTAATAGATGCATAAATTCGTAAAAAGACACTACCGTCCACCTTTTAGCTTTAAACCTTTAACCTTTAATTAAGCACACGGAGTCTCGAAAACTCAAGTTATTTTAGACTTGCTGCGCCCCGCGGATTCATCCGCGTAAGTTTCGACGATGATTTATAGCTTATAGCCTTCCTCGATAAATGGGTTATCTAACACCGAAAGAATTTTTCAAATCGGACGAGTAGTTCCTGAGATTAGCGCGTTCAAACAAACTCTTCAGCTTTATAATATTAGTATAGATTTAAGTTAGCTTTATAGTTTTTTACAGTTGCAGTTGCACATAGCAGTTTTTACCAGTTTCCTTACTCGTTAGGCGCTTTCGACTCAATGTAGCTCGTGACTCAAAAGTACGAGTAGTTAGATTTTAGGTAAGTTAGTGCCCGGGGTCACTGCAACTCCGCGCGACCAATACAATAACTTTTTTCGCACGACTTATTTAGGGTTATTCAACACATTCTGAATACACGGGAAGAGACAAAATTGAGTTGTTTTGGCAATGTATGATTGCAATATGAATAAAGATTGATTAATCGAATACGAATATAATGATGCCAATCAGTTGTCACAACAGATTTATACAAACGAGCAATAATGCTTCATTTAAATATCAACTGATACTCCGTGCCAATAATTAACGTTTAATAACAGAGCAATTATCTGATATCCGATTCCTTATACGAAGGAATTTATGTGATTTGATCTCTCGAGGGCTTCTTCATATGTAGTATGAAATCTTATATTATTATACAAGCATTATGTTTGTGTGTATGTAAGGCTCACGTATATTATTTAAAACTAATATTATTGCAAAATTGAAACATTTCGATAGATTAATCTACCACTAGAGCTTGTCAACGGTTTCTCCCCGCCACGGCAATTTCGTCGTGACCACGATCCATGGAACTGGGTCGAAATATCGGCAAAGAGAAATTTAAAAAACCCATATCGTGAATACCCGTAACATACTGAAATGTAAAGTTCTCGTAGACCTATGATTTTATAGTAAAAATTGAATTCTTACAAATGATAATGAAAATAGCCGAGCCGATTTGGCCATGCAACAAATGATGCTTACTTTAATCCGAGGATCAAAAAACATTCGCTTGATGCTGATCTTCTTCAAATTTGCTACGATATACAACGAACATTTATAGCCATACATGATTGGACACTTTACACTTAACGCCGATGCTTCAAACGAATGTCTTATAACTCCCTTGTTAGGCTACTTAATTATACTAAATAATATTTAGCAATCATTGTTTAAAATTACTTTATATCACATTCTTTAAAAGTTAAGATAAAAAATAACAAGATTGTTCATGCAATTTTCTAAAAAATATGCAATTTATTATATAATATATTATAGTCATATCAACAGCAGAATCTTTAGATAAGAAATCAATTTCTCGTAGATTATATCCGCAATTTAAAAGTGTTCTTAAAACGGTATAATTAGGATGATTAATGATGATGCTATGTTTACATCAGTTATTTTCTCGTCCATTTCATATCCATATATCAATCCAAACTAGTTTTATTGTGAGGTGGGAAAGCGTAGGCGTTTACATCATTAGCGGTAATAAATGATGTGAGTGCTCTATACTACTAAGTAAGATAGGCTTTTTATGGAATAGAATTATAACGTGCCCGTTAAATATAATATTTAACGGGCACGGCACGATTGCTACTTACTGATGCTAGAGTAAAAACGGAAAGAAATAAAGAACAAGAATAAATCTATATACCATGGTCTCCTCTAAAAAGGTTTTTACCAACCGACATTGTGCCTGAAATACATGTTGTTAACCGTAGTAGAATTTGAGATTACACAAGAAGACACTGCTACACTATCTACATCTCTATGAGTTTGTCCCTTCTCGCATTCTACAACATCCATGGGGAGAGTGAGTAGTAGCGAGTAGTATACAAGGAGACACACAGATACACACGCGTGCACACACACACAGTTTATTTATTTAGTCATAATTGAAAACGATATATGTGTTTTATTTCAATTTACGGAAGAGCGGACGCTCCCACTACATACACCCTGCCCTTAAAGAAAGGCTCTAGTCACGTACTAATATATAGAACCTTGTGAAGTAAGGGCAACATTTATTAAGGTGACAACTTACTGATATTTTGACTGCAAAAATTGTTTTTTTTTCACTATATATATTTTATTATAAAATCTGAAAAATAAGGAAACTTAAAATTAAATCTTTAAATATATATTTATATACATTTGGCGAGCGTGACGGAGCAGTCACCATACTGGTCCGACACATTTGTGTTTGTTATACAATAAAAGATTTTTTAAAATTAAAACAAACCATTTAAAATGCCATGATTCCCAAGACACTGGCGGCATTAACTAGCTATACGACGAGACTTAATGTGCAAATTAGCCGCCAGCTTTTTGATCTTCGGAAGCTTGAACAAAAGCTTGTGAAGTAAATCAAAATAATAATTATAAAAAAAGACCAATACGAAACGCAAACAGTCTTGTTTGCATGTCGTGTTGGTCTTTTACATATGTATGTAAAGTATTATTATAAAAAGCAGTGATGGCCGAATGGTTGACACTCGGCCTCTCAATGGAGGGTCCGCGGTTCGAATCCCAGGCACCACTGATTGTTCTAAAATTATGTGCGTATTCGAATGTTATCACTGCTTTACAGTAAAGGAAAAACATCTTGAGGAAACTTACATACCTGAGAGTTCTTTAAAAAGTTCACCTAAGTGTGTGAAGTCTACCAATTCGCACTTGGCCAGCGCGGTGGACTATGGCCTGAAACTCTCTCAATCTGAGAGAAGACCCGTGCCCAGCTGTGGGACGATAAGGGCTTATAATAATAATAATAATAATAATAATTGCTGCTTTTGATAGTTGCTGCTAAAAGCTGCTTTTGATAGTTTGACAAGCTATTACTCCCTACAATGTAGCTTTACACTACAAAACAGTTTTCAACACTTTGTTGTGCAAAGAATTTGTGTAATAGGATCGAGAACTTAGCTCGCTTGTAGCGCGATGGGATGCAAGTTTTTATAGCGCTCTTTAACTTTGCTAAGCGTATCTGGGATGTAAAATTAATGTGGGTCCTATTTTTCTCCTTTAAAACGAGCTAGACCTTTTCACAGCTATATTACAAGGTATGGATACACTATTAGATTGTGCTTCACAATCTAATAGTATTTTTTCACACAACTGACATTTTTCGAACAGAAGATACAAATGATATGAAATAAAACTTAGGGAAACTTTGGTAAAGTATACTTAAACAAAGCGCTCGAATTTGATTAAGAGTAGGATCACCAGAGTAATTTCATCAGGCAGGGTACATTGAAAGGAGGTCCACACAGATGTCCATGTCCAGTAGTGATGACTTACTATCAAATAGACTGCATGATTGTTAGCTTCTTTCATTTCTTAAAAGACTCCATTCTGATTGCATATTAGAAACTCAGTATAGTTCGACCAGGGAGGTACCACCGCCAAACCTATTTCTATCGTGAAGCAGTTATTCCGTTTCGTTGAAAGGGTATGTTTGCCGGCTCGCTAATATATGAGGCGATCATCTCAACCCTCGGGAGTAGCAACGCGCCTGAGTTCGACTTCACATAAAACACCTGTTCTATATGAAGTTGCTTACAGATGTCTATGGGCAGCAGTAACTTACCATGAAGTGGACTTCATACTCGTTCGCTACTTAAATCTGATAGAAAAATTAAATTACCTCGCGCTACGCTTTCATGAAGATAATACACACATACACACACACACACACACATAACTCCAAACCAGTATATTCTTGTGTACAATGCGTGCTATGGATACATAAACGTGAATACATAAACACCCATGCCCAGAACAGAAAACTTAATTCATCATTCAGATATCTGCCTGGCCAGGAATCGAACCCGCAACCCACTGCTTATTTTATTAGACCGTTTTGTTGACCACTTTGCTATATCTGCCGTCAGAAATGCAATAATAGTAAATAAAAAATAAAGTCTACTGTATTATATAAGACAGAAATACGTGATAGCTTACGGTCAAACGACGAAGGATGCTTAATTCAAAGACAGACACAAATATACGTGACCTTCTAATAACACGAGCCTCGTAACGGGTGAGTGCTAATGGGTTTTACGAGTCCTAATGTCGACTTTATGTCCGAACAAGGTGCTTTAGGGTAATTTGAGAAATTTCACACGCCATACACTATAACTCGTTTGGCACAAATAAATGAAATTGTAATATTTTTACTTGTATGTTCTTTAGTTTTTGTAATTTAAAAATAGTTATAACGAACACAATATAATATGATTTTAAAAAATCGACGGTGGAACATGAACCTATGGATTATCTGCTTACAGTGTTAAGATTTTACTACTTATCTTTGTCTAAGGCTTTTAAGAAAATAATTCTCTAAATATGCCCAGGACCAAAAAACTCAAACAGGTTATGGGACAAAATAATAAAGTATATAAAATTCTGCTCATTTACGTGATATTCATGAATTACACATACCCATTATACGAATGAGTCATGTAGATTTTACTTAGTACAACGAATATTTTCGGGTGAGTGATTACGGAATTTTAAGGTATTAAAAGTTCAGAAAAAATTGAAAGCCGTATATCGTTAAATCTATACTAATATTATAAAGCTGAAGAGTCTGTTTGTTTGTTTGTTTGAACGCGCTAATCTCAGGAACTCCTGGTCCGATTTGAAAAATTCTTTCGGTGTTAGATAGCCCATTTATCGAGGAAGGCTATAGGCTATATATCATCACGCTAAAACCAGCAGGAGCAGAGCACCAATGAAGAATGTTTCAAAATCGGTTTTTTTTTACTAATGAGAGCTTCCGCTGCATGCGCTGCGTAAACGGTTAAAGTTTCGTAAAAAATATATATGACAGAATTGATTCCCGTTAAAAGTTCTAAAAAAAAGTCAGCAACAGCATATGTCCATCTTTTCAGGTAAACTCACTGTACCCTTTTATATGCTAACCAAATTTGTTCCAAAATAATGCATTATTTGCGAAGTTGTTTTTATAAATATAATATTTATTCTCATTCAAATTTTGATAAAATTTGCACACCGTGTGCAGTTTAATACAACTTGAAAGTATCTTAATATATATAAATTACGTGTCACGTCGTTTTTATGCTATAGACTCCTAAACTACTGAACCGATTTCAATCGAATTTGTACACCGTGTGTAGTTGTCACCGTGTGCCTTGTGTATCAAATATACATATGATGATACTTACAGATGTCCATGGGCGGCAGTATCCTCTTACCGTGGACAGCAAGCTCGTTTGCTACTTCGATCAGATAAAAAGGCGCGGTGAATCTTTTAAAAAGACGCATGAGGGGAGGCCTATATCCAACACTGGACCTCAAAAGGCTGATGGATAACATGGGAAAGTTATGCTGTAATTTAATGTTCCGTAAGGCGCTGTGTCCCCTATTATAGCCGGGTATTTCATATAAATCTTCCTACATGTCATAGTGACAAATATACGTATGACCTTCTAACGCTCACACGCCATTTATATAGGCATGTGCATAAACCCATTAGGCTTTATGAGACCCAGTTATGTCAGTTTTACGTTCTCACAGGGTACTAAAACGAACAGTTAAAGTGAATTTGCTCGTGGCATTAATAAAAAGTTTTTGTCTAAGTATGGGTATGTGAATTTTATGAACGAGTCATTGGGAAACGATTAATTAATTAAGTTTTCATTATTTTTAAAATTGTACGTACACATAAATAAAAAGTAGAAAAACATTGAATATGTGTAAACAGCGGTCCAATTGGTGAAGAGATTATCGAAGAAACTGATTATTTGCCATTGAAATTACTTTTTAAGGCTTACTAGAGAAAAATATGAATGAAAAATAGTCATCCACATCAAGACCACCAACAACCAGGTGAATCAATCGAAAAACAAAGTTTATTTTCATAATGGATGTTTTAAATACTATAATTTAAATTGATTTTTATTAATAAATACTCTTACCGCTTGAATATTGTTTTTTTTTTTCAGTTCACCTGGTGTTGTCACTGCCTCTCATGGACATATGTAATACTGTCTGTCTCATGGACATATGAACTCTTTGTAGAAAAGTAGTTCTACACAAAGTCACTTCATAGAACAAGATGGTCATGTCTTTAAAGCCAGTCATTAACATGCTTCTACAGAAACAAAGAACTAGGTACAAAAAATAGGTACCATACTGTACCTTCGAACTTTTAATCGTTTATTTTGACACTTAAGTATATCGAGTGTAAATACGTAGAGGCACCTTTTATTTTGCGAAAAATGTTTCAGTCTAGGATTACGTTGACCTTTTGAGACAGTTTATATTTCAAAGGTCAAGACATTTGACATTTTTATAATTAAAACGAAAAGAGTGAAGTTAAATAATGGTAATGGTTGATAGCAGCTACGGTCCTCAGCCAGGCAACCTTAATTAAGAGAGAAAGAGCCATAAGTACTTACCTGAAGCCAATAATATACAGGAAGCCAACTCATAGGCTGAAATTCTTTTCAGTGTAAGTTTTTATCCGACTGCGTCAGAAGGAGGGTAATGTTTTTCGAGCGTATGTATGTATGTTTGTTTTTATGTATGTGTGTTTGTTTGTTTGTATGTATGTATGTCGATTTATTTGGCATGTGCTACAGCTCAAACCGCTTGACGGATTGTGACGTATGACATATTATTAGAATTATCTCAGTTTTGAAAGTGACATCTTAATATATATAAATTACCTGTCACGTTGTTTGTCCGGTAAACTCTAGAACTACTGAACCGATTTTAGTCAAATTTGTACACCGTGTGCAGTTTGATCCAACTTAAAAGATAGGATAGTTTATATCTATACAAATTACACGTCACGTTGTTTGTCCACTATGAACTTCTAAACTACTGAACCGATTTCAATCAAATTATTACACCGTAAGAAATTTGATCCAAATTGAAAGATAGGATATCTCTTATCTATACAAATTACGTGTCACGATGTTTGTCCGTTATGAACTCCTAAACTACTGAACCTATTTCAATGAAATTTGCACACCATGTGCAGCTTGACCCAACTTCATTCAAGCATGTGCAGCGTGGGTATTCTGTGAAGCCTAAGCCAATTATTAATAAGTACAA
>MOOZ01000439.1:4296-18096 GCA_002930495.1 Cecropterus lyciades | reverse complement strand
AAGTACAAAAATAAATAAATAAATACCTTGAATTTTTTATTAAATCCAGGTTCTTTGATCGATTTTCCGAAAAACTTCAATGCGCCACAATACTCGCAAACAACGTCCATTGGCCCTATGCGAAGTAGGGTATTCAGTGCTGCAATCGTATAGAAACACTACTCGATTCAAATCCATATTTGAGAAAAATGTTCATGCGCGTTGAAAATTATGTAGTTGTTAATCTCTGAGAATAGCTGGACGATTTCGCATTGCCAATCGAGCCGTTTCACAGGCTACCTCACTTAACTCTTGCGATTGAGCAGAAGGAAATCGGACCAGACTAACGCGAAGCTCTTCGTGCAAATTCTTGTTCTTCTTCAGTGCTTTCATTTGCAATTTTTCGATTCCTAATTGCATTTTGGTTTTGCCTTGAAAGATTAAACCTTTCTGATAGCAGCCTTGTCAATAATACATCGCCAAAAATATTCATTATAATAATACTTGTAAAAATCAACTTCAATTTCAACGTTTTGCGATATTTTCAAATCTAACCATAGACAACATTATGTGAACTGTCAGTTACGTTTTACTATATCATTATTTTATAACGATGTTTTAGCGACAATTCTTTTATATATAAAAATCCGCTCAGCCGTTCTTGAGTTATAAGTGGTGTAAATAACACGACTTATATATATATATATATATATATGTAATGTTATCATCTTATTTAAGAACGCATTACAACAGTATTTTAAAGCACTTCGTATAAAAGTTGAAATCGATACTGCTCTCAAAAAAACCTTACAATAGTAATGATCGTCGATGAATAATTACGTTCACTCAATTACCAGAGTTCAAAGAGCAATACGGGATATGATAATGGGCGGTGAAATGATACAATATTAACTATTACTCCATTTGTACTAATTGGAATGCTATTAATGTGGAATTCCATTTCTGGAATTTGTCAAACGTGAGTGATAATGGGAATAGACACCGTAACCGGTATAAGAATGATACACATAGATGATAATATGATATTATAAATTAAATAAATAATTACAAAAACAATAATTCGACTGCTTAATCTGAAGTGAAAATAAGTACTAAAATAATGAAATATATTAATTGATTAGAAAACCATCTATTAAAAACTATTTTAGGAACATTGCGCTATGATCACTAAAATTACACTTATAAAGGAACACTTAGAAAAATATTGGAAAGGTGTTATAAAATATACAGATAACACAACCGTTCCACAAGGAGCCGAAAATTACAGTATATGACATTTTGAAGACTATTAAAGGGAAATTTACGTTGAAAAAATAAGGTATATACTTGAACAACTTTGTCAGCAATTTGATGACCAAAAAGGTTCCTCGATCAAATTTCGAAATAAACTACAAATAATTATATCAAATAAAGTTATAAAATTCTACTTTTATTTGGTAAAAAGTACATTGCTGGCAAATACAATAGATTCCTACACTGTGTTTTTACCATTACAGTACACAGTAAAAAAGTTAAAAATACAGTAGATCCCCAACCCTCAGTAGCGTCCCAACTTAGTCTTAAGGTACTCCTTAAGACTAAGTTGTGACGCCTCGGATAACTTCTCCGAGGGGTACATAATTATGTATCCCTTAGCACTCTTGTCAAACAGGACATAGCAGCGCACAGAAACATCTGCAGCGGTAATGCCACTGGTGTCAAATCACAAAGGGATTGGATCTACCACCTTTAATAATACAATAAAACATCATTTTAAACAACAAAACTTAATCAATGATTCTTATAATATAAAATATCTTCAAAGTCACACTCTACTCTTATTCCTCCTCTCAGTGACTGAACTACAAAACCATTAGATTTAATGTAGAAATGATGTTATGAAAATTCACAAATGGAATCGTAATTATTCGTTCGAAAAAGGTCTCTATTTGTATTCTAGACATTTCTGAGGCAAATATTTTGTTAAGAATTTTTTTCGGAATCGTTAATGACACTTCGGAATCGCTATGGACCTATCCTTAGCCTATTTAATTTCGAGACCGTATCTCCGTCGTTGTGAATAAATTTATTTTTTTATTCTTTTGCTATCAAATTTAAGCGGTAGTCCCTCTGAAAATAAATCATCACTGGCACCCGTGGATAACTAATCAACTTCACACAGAATTAATTGCGGGCCACAAAATATTCGCTCAACCGTCAGTCAGCGTTAAGCGTTCAAATAAAAGTGTTAAATAAAAATGTGTCTGTTCTTGTAGGGCCAGGAAATATCGCTGAATATTGTTGCAAAATACACTTGTGTGAGCAAATGTTTCATGGCCAAGTGGTTAGTTTCATGTGAGGTTGGGTACAGATTCTTTACTTCCCTAGATTATGTTTTTTTTATATATATATATGGACGTAGCAAACCAATATGCAGCCCACCTGAGATTAAGTGGCCACTACCGCCCATGGACGTCTATAATCAACCCCAGATAAGGTTTTATCTGAATCATACCTGAGGTTACAGTTGAGAAATAAGTTGGAACGCCTCGCATATCTCCCGTACCACACCCTTCAGACCAGAAAACAACAATGCACAACACTGCTGTTATTAGGCGGAATTAAGTGCGGCGGTGGTGCTTCCGGAATCGAACTACAAAGAGTTCTACCACCTTCGCCTTCATTTATTATTATTTTTATTTATATTAACATATTATTTTCTGTTCCAGGTAGAAGGTATGCGGGCTCAAAAGATACCCGCTGCCTTGCTGCTACTCTTCGCAATAGACTCCTTACACGCGAATCGGAGGAAACAGAAGGAGAAAATCATCCAGCCCCTGACAAACATTTGCGATATCAGTGACAGAGATTCGAAAGTGCACTGCTATTGCGAGTACAGTCAAGAAATCAACGAAGCTGTCAAAACAGAATGCTGGGTTTTCAACGGAGGCATCGAAACCACAGATCCACTATGGGCAAGCTTCAGCTCCCAATCCAATATAGAAACGCTAGCGTTCAACGTCCGAGCTGATGGAGGTCTCAGCTTCGTACCAACCAGAGTATTAAGATATCTCAGAAAACTAAAACACTTCAGCATAAAGTTCAGCTCCATACCAAAGATCGAAAGCAACACTTTTGTAAATATCACGTCAATCCACGAGATGACCATGACAAAGAATCAGATAGCAGCTCTAAGTAAATATGCATTTTACAACTTGCCCAATCTAACTATCCTCACTTTAGATGAGAATAGAATAAAGAAAGTCGAGACGGACACGTTTTATGAGTTACCATCTTTGCAGAAACTTTTCTTAACTAGCAATAACATAAGTACCATAGAAGATGGCGCTTTCAGACATCTCGTCAACTTATTAGAGCTGGAACTAGACAGGAATAACGTAAGTGAACTTAAGAAGGAATGTTTTGATGGGCTCGCTAATCTAAGACGTCTAGACCTAAGGAGAAACAAGTTAGCTATACTGAATTCGTTCACATTCACAGAGTTGTGGAATCTTCAGGAGTTGTTGTTAGATTATAATGAGATTTATATACTGGCCCAGAGAACATTCGATGGGTTATCACAGTTAAAAAGGTTAAGCATGAGTCACAATAAACTTGTGACGCTAGTTGGCGGACTATTTGAAGGCGTCCGTGGCCTGTCTGCCTTAGATTTAAGGTATAATAAGTTAAAGAGATTTACTTTTGATAATCTCAAACCTATTTATGACAATTTGAAATTACAGAAAAGTTACATCTATTTGGAAGGTACGTACTATATGTTATTTCATTGTTCATAAGTCCTGATTAGTGATATTTTTATACATTTTTAGAATAGAGGTTCTATCTGAAGTGGATCATAGATGTGTTGCTACTCTCGAGGACTAAGATGGTCACCTCATATATAAGTGAGCCGGCAACAACACCCTTTCGCCGAAACACGAATTATTTCCCTAGAAATGGGTGCGGCTGTGATATCTACTCAGTAGAAGTACACTGTTTCTAGCTGATAAAATATTATAAGCCATTTTAGTTTGTATCACCATGTTTAAGGAATCCTTTTTGGTTCGACTCTAGAGGCATTAACCTCGATTATATCTGCGAACTAAAAACAATGTAAGCGCTGCTATACTTTTGTTTGGTGGGCGTTGTAAGCGAGAAATTTTTGAACAAGATGTTTCATCTTAGTCATCAGTGGCCTACCTCAGTTAAGGCTGTCAAAATCAACTGACTATATGCTCATTTACTCCTTCAATAATATAAAATGGTGTTGACTTACCACTCGTAACATTCATTTATTTATATTTATTTTTATCTTCATCATCGTTTTCTATAGTGATCATTTGGTACTTTAAAAACGCCTTAAATTAAAGAACCAGTTTTAACAAATCTTGCGTCAATTTAAGCATTTTAAAAGTGCTCTCAAATTATTTTCCAATACGTTTAGGTTACACATCTCAGCATAAACGACGCTTAATTTTGTTTGAAAAAAAAAAGCAACAAACCACACGCTATTAAT
This sequence comes from Cecropterus lyciades, assembly GCA_002930495.1. Taxonomy (NCBI): domain Eukaryota; kingdom Metazoa; phylum Arthropoda; class Insecta; order Lepidoptera; family Hesperiidae; genus Cecropterus; species Cecropterus lyciades. Next base: position 13,601 of record MOOZ01000439.1, on the reverse strand, counting down.
CATACCTAAAATTCAGATGCATCTATCAAAACCTTAATTATTTTAATAAGACTAATGAATAATTGACAGGATATTGATCATACAATGCAAATTCAACTCACTAATCAAATGCCCTGTTTACACATAATTAATCCATTCGTGTATGATTAATAATCTGCATAAGCGATTACGACTTGATGAATGGATTCTAGTTCATTTAACATGAACATGTTTAAAGTGGCGAAAATAGTGGAAGTAAAGTCGTTAAAATTAATTATTTATTATTACTTTATGATTATAAATATTACGGAATATATTGAGTGCGTGCGGTGGTTTACTGATTTGGACTACATAAAACAATTTTAAAATATTTGTTTATTTTTGATGTGAAACATCTGTGTTGGCGTGGCGATCGCCACACTGTGCGCTATCTGTTATACATTTTTCGGAACTATTAAGTATCCAACAAAACCAAGCAGACTGCGGTATTAGTCGACTTAGTGCGGGGTACTGTTCGTAGATGGCGTTATATTCATTATACTATATATTTACTTCCTGTCGCAGTCTTGTCTTTTATGCATATTACTTGTATGAACACGATGTTTCACATCTGCTAGGAACGTGACGGCAATTTTTTTTATTCAAATTTCAATTTAAATACAAAGTAACGAGCATATCAATTTCACCTCCGTCTACGTCTACTTGATACCCTTTATTAAGATATCAAATTACTAAAATAAAACAAGAAGAGTACATTACTTTTAAAATACTTTAGAATCATTTCTGTAATTAATTCATTAAAGATTAAAGTTTAATCTCGTAATTGTGTAATTGTGTAATCTCGTGCTAATTAGCTCTGCTTAAAAAAAAATTAACGAGGTAAAAATAATGGAAATAAAATTGGATTACTACATACTCCTGGAATAATTGCTTTACTTAACATTTTTTCCTGAGTTACGACGTCAATTATGTCCGATATGGGTGCTGACGGTATACAAATATACGTATATACGACGAATTGATAAATATAGTCGCTTAAAAAAGCTGCCTTTGTCTAATATAAAAAGGTTATCAAACATCGAATTTATATCAGTTGAGGCGTAGAAGCAGCTTGTACCGTATAAATATACGGTAAACATAGGCGATAACCACAAAACTGACAAATTGCGAAGCACGATACAATTGGTATAACGAGAACCTTTTACGAGTGCCTATTGGAATTCATTGAAAGGCGTACCAAATAACAAACACACAAACATCCAGAAGGATCCATTATCCGAACTCTCGTTATTTGTTCATTACTTCCATAAATAATACTAATTTGCTAAGAGTATTGGATAGACGTAATGAAAATAACAATTTAATTAACTGTACAGTTTCGTCGTAAATTAGGTTGCTCAATTCTAAATTTAGACTTGTATATTCGTCATTGTTATTTTAGTTCTAATTAACACATTTTTCTTCAACGTAGAACCAAATAAATTCAGAGTACATGTTCTGGATTAAGTAACGTATGTTGCCCTTCAAGCAGGCTGCGTGCCCGTTAGCTACATATATTATCAGAAATATTTTATAACAATCATGTGACCTTTATAACTTATAATTATAAAATGTTACTAACAGATGTTGAATATTCCATTATGAGTTTAAGAAGCAAAGTCTAAGAGAGCGTGCATAATAAAAGCCTCTTTTTAGGTCACAAGCTGAACTAATTATCTTGACTTAATTAAATACCTCCTACAACTATTTGAATATATCTAGCGCCGAATGAAGTTTATCAAAAGGTTTTGATTTAATACAAAAATCAATAAGTCTAGACGGTCTATGAGTCATGAATCTAATTAAGGATTAATTGAGGCTTCGATTGTTGCAGGTAATGAATTCGATTGTGATTGTCACCTGGCGTGGATGCATCGACTGAGGCACGAGGCGAAGAGCATCAAAGTGAGGACGTCGTTAGAAAACTTTGTATGCAAATTCAACGCAGATCCAGCTTTGAACGCACACTTCACATACTATGAACGAATGGGAACTAACAATTTGGAGGAAGTTGATATACGACAGAAAGACGATGACGTTGATGATGTATTTCACGAAGACGTAGACGACACTTACGTTGATGAACCGAAGAGAGTAAGAGCGGAAAACGAAAGAGCATTACTCCAAATCCCTGTCGAGTTGCTCCCGTGCCCTGCAGATGTTAAAAGCGTCACGGATAGAACGTACACGTATCCGTCACAAAACGAGGCAAAGGATTACAGAAATCTCATACAAACATCGGCGACGTACATGATTAGCATAAATATCTCCGTTTTCGTCTTTCCCCTGCTTTTATTGTTAGGGTACGAATAACCAGTGAATATTTGTTTTTATTGCTCTCATCCCGTTTGATAGATGGATAAAAACCGACGTTGAGGTAAATTGGTATTTCATTTGAATATTCATCTTTTCACGTATATCGGATATTTGTGACACATTTCGCTTAAATTCCGTTCCCTTTTTATGGAAATTTCCAATTTCGTTATATCTTTCAAACTGATAAGGTTTATTCAATGTTAGCACTGTTAAACAGTTTCGTATTGTATTATTTTAGACGCAAATTGAGATTGGTGTTAAATGTTTCCTCTAAGAAATTCAGTTACAAAGTAATGTATATATTTCCAAAGGTATTAATTACTAATCGTAAGTTTCAGATATATGGCAATCTGATAAATTATTAAATTTTATGTACATATAAAGAGTTGTAAAGAAATGTGATATAAATATAAGCAATTACATATAATTCCATAGATAAGATCTTAGAAGATAAGTCTGATGTAAGAATCTTTTCTAAAAGGAACAAATTCGTATTTCATGTTTTTGATCTTAATTATGATTATTACTGTTGGGATTCTATTGAAAAAATCTATGTAAATATTTGACATGGTTATTGATTATGATGGAAATGTACATAAATTTAAAATTTAATTAAGTGGTAATAAATTCTCGATTTTATTGTATGTTGTTTTTATTAAAAATTCCTTTGTGTTTTTAGTTTATCGATACTCTAAATGCATACAAGCTTTAATAGGTAAACGTAATTTTGTACATTCATTAAAAACATAATGATTTAAACGTAAAAACATATAAAATAATTTATCAGTTATAGTACTAAATTTATAAAATATAATATGGAAAACAAATTATTTGAATGGATTTTGGATGAAAATGTCAGTAAATTAGTATGTAAAAAAAAACATTTAAAATTCATGCAATTTTTTCTCCCATCATGCCTGAAGAAGTATACGTACGTTTAAAAATTATTAATATGTTTTCTCTTTATATTTAAATCACTTAATTCATTTCCACGCTATAATTTTATTTTAAATTTAACTATATTAACAAAGACAAGAAATATGAAAAGTAAAAACACATCTTCATTCCACAATTCCTTTCAAAATTCTACAGTAGTTGTGTTTTCAGTGAAAAGGCATTTAAAGTTAAAGTTGAGCACAATGGCAGGTAGCTACAAAGATATTTGCTACGACGACTGCATCACTTAACACTTAGCAAATCAACTGAGAAAAACACTTTTAAAAGCTAGTTGGGGTAAAATATACCCAAGACCTTTTATTTTAACATTAACAACTTAAAATCTTTTAGATAACGAAATCACTTTGTTGATAAAGTTACATAGAATTACATAACATCCAATTAAAATATTATTACACACAATTCTAATAATTGGCATGGGTTTGATTCACATGCGATTGTAAATATTTATAGCCAACGTGTTTAATTTATATTCCCTTTCAAAATTCACAAAACAAACTTATCCGACTAATATGTTAGTGATGACAGCTAGAAACCATGAAGCAAGTGTAACCTATTTAAAGTTAAGTAGGGTTAAATATAACCCAACGCAGCGCGCTAATGGTTAACGGAAAGTAAGCTTAAACGCTTGAGTTAATTATAAACTTTTGGTAGCACATTGCGCAAACCTGTTTATATAATGAATAGAATAATCCATCCGGGCATGATCCATAATAAGGGCTCTCCTAATAGATGTTATGCCAATAACACCCGCGTCTGGCTTGCTGCATAGGAAGACGCTGCAGCCTATCTATTTTTTTAATAGTATGGAAGTAGCAAATGAGCATGCAGCTCACCTGATCGTAAGTGGCAACTGCCGCCCATGGACATCTGTAATCAACCCTAGGTAAGATCAAAGTCTCACCTAAGGTTAGCCACAGATGTGTTGCTACCCCTGAGGACTAATATGGAATGCCGGAATAGTATGTCTCCCTTACATACCCTTCGGACCAGAACGCAGCAGCGTTTGACACTGGGCAGAAATAGGTGTGGAAGTGGTGCTTACGGAGTTGAACCACAAAAAGTTTTACCACGTTCAAAATCATTTCCTGGATGTTGTCGAGTGGGTGGAGTGGTGTTATGCAAGACCAACACTACACAACACAAATTTATTAATTCCTAAATATATATGCCACAATTATTTAGTGTTCAGTTAGTCTCGAGAAATCTCTGTTCATTTTGATAAGTAGGGCACCAATGCCACACCTATTTCTAGCAGCAGTTATTGCGTTTCGGTACCTAGGCTTTATGACGATCCATTTTCTATAAGGATTTGGTTACAACAGTCACCACTTACCTTAGGTAGATAGTATGCTCGATAACTACTTCAATCTAATAAAGATGTTTTTCCGTTTTCGGAAAAATGGCCAGAGTCGTCTTGTGCACGAATGTACTTAATGATCATAATAGTTCTATGTCCGAATATATTATGCAAATAAGTACCCCTTGTCCTCACAATAGAATACCCTGTATCACTGGGAACCAGTTTGGCAGTTGTGTAACTTGCGATAGAAAAAACATACATTTACAAAGGTAGAAAAATTGCCTACTATTAAAAATGAAACACGGAAATAATGCTTTTTACTTTCATAGCCCCACACTAGAATTTTTTCTAAAATATATACTAGTAATCATAAAATATATACTTGCATAAAAGGATATTGAAAAAAACTTTTCTTTTCTCTCTAGAAGTTAAGTGACTATGATGTTTTAAATTCATACTACGATTCTATAACAGGTAAAAGGATTTCTATAATTCTGATGTGTTTTCAACTCGATGTTCACAGCTTCATATTTCCCAGAGAATTAAAGTGAAGAAAATTCGAAGCGTACACAATGTGCATCGACCTATCACTTAGCCAAATACCACACAGCACCTACAAAATAAGAGCCAAATTTCCGTGCATCGATTTTAATAAGGTCATCTTACATTATTATTACGAACTACGGGAGTTCCACGTGACAAAGTTATAAGTAGATTTAGTGTTACTCCGATTACACTTACCAACTAATGTAGTTACATAGTGGTTAAACCAGCTAATAGTTTCTAAAATGTATTGATTTTAGTTTGTATTAGAATTTCCTATTTTATAAAATTAAATAGCAAGCAAGCATGCAATCAATCTGATAGTAATGGTCACTGCGGGTCATGGCAGCAATTAAAGGATAGGATAATATAAACGCTAAACGCTTTCTAAACTCATGAGTTTAGAAACCCACAGCCCCACAGTAGGATTTTCTCTTGTGTCGTGGGTGCTATGGACACACAAAGACGAATACACAAACACCTAGACCCAGAACAGAAATCTAAACTCATCATTCAGATGTCTGTCTAGCCGCGGATCGAACCCGGGACCCACTGCGTGTCAGACCGGTATGGTAACCGCTCCGCCAGGCGGGTCGTCAATTACATGGATAGGGATGTCATAACAGGGATATTATTTTAAGTCAGATTGCGTTGCTACTTCTGACGACCAAGATGGTCGTTAATATGAAAGTGAAAACGCCAGAAACCTTACCCTACCAATGACACGCAAGAACTGCTTCACGCAAGAAATAGATGCCGTGGTACGTCACCGGGTGGACCATACTCGTCCTACCATCTTGCTATTTTGAATTATATTTAATTATATTATTTAAAATACAATTTGGAACTAAAGTCACATGTAGCCTACCTACACATTAAATGTATATTAAATTTCGAGTACTTTATAATGCTTTCGATACAAAATAATTTGGATATTTTTCTGACCCCAGGACTTCACGGTTAGAGTTTAGAATGGATAACATTTAATGATAGTTATCTCTACTAGTGACACATTAGTGACATTATTTATGATTTCTTTGCTTGCTTATTCCTAAAAATCTCAGCTCTCATCATTGAACAAATTAAATTGAGTCTATAAACATAATCCTATCACACAATTTAAATTAATTTGAAAAACAATATATACAATAAATACAATATATTCGATGTATAAATATACATCGATTATACATACATAGCAGATTATACAATACTTTTATTACCGTTGCATTCTTAGCGGTAAATATTATAATCCAAAAAGCCATTTTCCAAACATATCAAATCTAATATGGTAATTATCGGATACGTTATTAATAATGTGGTTTAACAACTGGAGTTTCAGTGAAATAGGTTGTTAATTTCAATGTACTTCAGTTCAAAATGGATAGTGCGGCTTGAATTTTAATTACACATATGACAGCCGTAAAATTAGATATTTCGTTAATATGTATACGACCAACCAATAAATAGTGATGTTCGATGCAGATAACATGTTTTGAACCAGAGTTATATTATGAAAAAACGTGGAAGATAATTCTGTAAAAGTACATATTCTTAAAAGTTAGAAGTAACAAACAAGCATGCAGTCAACTTGATAGGTGATCCCTGCCACCCGTGGACATCTGTAAGCAACATTATATAAAACCTTCTTTCTAAAAAAAATCGCATCCAAATCGGTTCTCCCGTTTAGGAGCTACGTTTCTACAGACAGACAAACAGACATAGCAGTCAAACTTCTAACACCCCTCTTTTTGTATCGGGGGTTAATATAGAGACAAGTCAACCAAATTTACTCCCGAAAACTCAGATGGTCGCCTTATACCCATCTAAGTAACCCCCAAAAACAGCTTAACGTTGAAAAGAGGTGTAGAGGTGGTACCTCACCGGTCAAACCATATTATGGTATAATAGTCCTTAATCAATAATCTTATAAATTTTTTTGAAAATAAAAAACCAAAACTACGTAATGTCGTTTATCTCAATTTTTTCAATTTACCAAATGGATCGTCTCTAGATCAATATATACAATATGTCGGATAGTAACATTTGTACTGATGGTTTGACTTTGATACAACATTGTCTAGAAGAATATATTAATAAAAAATCTACGAGTAAATAACCTAAAAGCACTTATTACAGGTTGTAAAATAATTAGAACTATTTTGTTAAAGCATTTTTTTCAATCTATTCTACTATAAAAACGATTGCGCTGTTGCACATGTCGTGTGACTTATAAAAATCTTTTTTTTTTAACGCGGAGAAATCCTCATATGTCGGACTCCTACCGACTAAAACTCCTCGGCGTTCATCTGAACGTTCGATGCCAGGTCACGAGAAAGCGTTCGCATTACATTCGCGGCCCGGCAACGTCGGCCGGCGCTGGTGTTAACGCCAGCCAGTCCTGAGAGGGATGGGCTCCTCTCAATGGCATCCCTCATAAGATGAGCATGCAGAACGCACACACGACATCTCGAGCCCTAATACAGGAGTTCGATTCCCCCGAATCTTCCTAAAAATCTCAACCGAAGGCCATGAAACAATCGGTGCACGCCACAAGTGTTTAATTGTGTTCAACGCTAAACCTCCACGTAATGTGTCGTGGCCTTTGGATTACTTAGCCAGATTTAATAGCATGAAAACTTGTTTGTACTTACATATATAATCGAGATAAAGACAAGAAGAACATCGTTAATTATTGCGAAAACAAACAGACCCGATTACTAAAACTGAAATTCGTAGTCGGTTGTTTTGTTTTTATAATTATTTATTTAACACTTGAGTTTGCATCAACATAGGAACAAGAAAGTGTTTTAACAAATATATTTTTGTAATGGTCTATTTATTAGTTTTAGTGTTATGTAATTGTTACATTATCATGGTTACATTTTGAAGGTGGTAGAACTCTTTGTGGTTCGACTCCGGAAGCACCACCGCCACTCCTATTTCTGCCTAATAACAGCAGTTGTGTTTTGTTCTGGTCTGAAGGGTGTAAGGGAGACATACTTTTCCGAGGCATTCCATATTAATCCTTAGGGGTATCAACGCATCTGTGGCTAAACTTGGGTGAGACTTTTATCTTATCTAGGGTTGATTACAGATGTCCATGGACAGCATTAGGTGGGCTGCATGCTCGTTTACTACTTCCATACTTATATAAAAAAAAACATAGTAATAATATTTTATTATCATGTCGTCCATTTTTTCCTATTTACAGGTGCAATTTTTAAATAAGTATATAACCTATGTCACTCTACAAACTGAGACTATTTTAATGGCATATCGTACGTCGCAATCCGTCAAGCCGTTTGGCTTGAAGGGCGTGCCAATGAAATAGACACACATACATACATACGCGCGAAAAACATTTCCCCTTCTTCTGACACAGTCGAGTAAAAAATTTCCCCTAATCGGTTCTAATACTAAATAAACTATATAGTTTGATTTAACACAACACATTAAAGTTTGCAATTAATTGCATATAATTAGCAGCATCCCTACTGTAAACGAAATAATATGTGAATTTGCTATTATTTAATATAACAATAATTTGATGAATAACGTTTGTTAATATTTCGATGCAATGTTCAAAATTATTTTGTTAATTATAGCTGCACTTTGGTTTTTGATTGTAATTACATTTCAGAACTGTGGTTGCGGTTGTTTTTGATTAGGTAATACACATGCTGCTGTGTTCTGGTCTGAAGGGTGTGGTAAGAGAGATATACTTTTCCGAGGCATTCCATCTTAGTCCTTAGGCGTAGCAACGTATCTGTGGCTGACTTTAAGTGAAACTTTGAAAGATCAAAGTAATCAACCCTAGGTAAAAACCTAGGGTTGATTACAGATGTCCATGAGCGGCAGTTGTTATTTACCATCAGGTGGGCTGCATGCTCGTTTGCTACTTCCATACTATAAAAAAAAAACATACAAAACAATACAAGATAATCATGTTTTATATTCCTTATAATATGTAAGTAGAAAATGAACATGCAGTACACCTGATTGGAATCGGCCACCTCCGGCTATGGACATTTGTAATGAATCCCAAATAAGATCAGTCTTTCCTGAGGTTGCTGCTACCCTTGAGGACTAAGTTGGAACGCCTCAGATAAGTATATTTCCCTTACCACATCCTTAGACCATGTCACAGCAGCACTTAACATCTATA
>MOOZ01000438.1:189762-199926 GCA_002930495.1 Cecropterus lyciades | reverse complement strand
CATTCAGATGTCTGTCTGGCCGGGGATCGAACCCAGGACCCACTGCGTGTCAGACCGGTATGGTGACCGCTCCGCCACGCGGGTCGTCAAATAGTTGCTTATGTTGGCTCAGTATGTATTTTACTTATGAAGGTGGCTCAACCCTTCATAGATCGATTCTATAGGCAGCACAGCCTCACCTATTTCTGCCTTTTGGACTGAAGTGTACTTAGTTGTCAGAGTTAACAAAGCATTTACGGCCAACCTCTGGTAAGACCCTAATCTTATCTGGGGTTGATTATGGATCTATATGCTCGTTTGCTACTTCAACATTTGCAAAAACTTCCTTACATTCAACTACAGCTACCAAACAAAGAAGTACACTGTTACTTATTATCAACTGCAGAGAATGAATTAGGAGTAGTCATAGCAAAAGCAGAGGGATCTCCATTAGGAGTCAACATGGTACCAATAAGTTGGTCAGAAATGCAGTGCCCAAAGACTTTGATCAGAGAGAAGAGGAAAGTTGCCAGGGTTATACCAGAATCGTTGGACCATGCCCTACATCTTATAAAGGAGAATACAGAAATCACCCAGGAAGAAAAAAAGGATAAAGAAAAATAAATAAGTTTGTTTTTAAAAATGTTTTTTTTTCTTGGTCCATTTTGTTTCTCAGATTATCTCTCTTATGATACTGGACTCTCATATTTATTCTTATTGCCCTTATCCACTCTATTTACAGTTAAAATTAAGCTTTATTGGTTATGCTCTATTTGTTAAAGGTATTGATAACTTTCAAGTATTAAAAGATTTAAATTACTGTAAAAGTTTAATCAAAAGCCATGCGAGAACGAAGCAATTTATTTTAGATAACAGGTGGCGCTATTGAAGTTGACATCTTAATTTTTTCATTTACTAATTTTAAGAAAGAAAAACCTTCATTAGGAATGAAATAGTTCATTAGTTTCATACTGTAACACAACCACTATTATTTTAATAAATAACCTACTAACTAATTTAGTAGGTTATTTATTAAAATATCCTTGAACGCACGTGTAACTGTCGCTCAGTGTCACTTATTGTCATATAAACGTCATTTGTTTGATTCATTCCAGTTTGTGATACCTGTCAAAGTTTATCAGCAGATCAAATCTGTATTATTTGGAATTATTTTACTCAAATTTTGTTATTTGTAATCGTATTCAATAAGTAGATTAATAAACGTGTGTCTATACACATTCCAATGATTTCGCTTCGTAGTTTTAGTGCGTGATTAGATCATCGTATTCCTTATCAAAAACAAACGTTAATTTCGTATGCACAAGTGCGTGGTTCATGTTCGGTTGCAGTGTATTTTCGTAAGTCGTGGTGTACAGACGCGGCATAGGACACCAGGATGAAGTTTGCGGAGCATCTCAGTGCTCATATAACGCCTGAATGGCGTAAACAATACATTAACTATGAGGTACGTATACAATTTTGTTTATATATTATTCATTTGCTGTATCACTCAGTTTAGTGAGATATGATTTTGAATTAATTTTCGAGTTCTTCATTATAATAAATCGAATCGAAATATGAATATACTAGATGAAATCTATCGAAGTCAATGACAATTAAAAAAAAATTAGTTCTTTTGTTATGAAGGTCTAAATTTAGATCATTTATGAGCAATAATCATAAAAGACTTATAACACATTTTTGTCTGCCTTGCAGTAACATTGTTAAGATTATGTTCTACCTAAAGAGTGTGTTAATACAAATTGGGATTTATAATATGTCCCATGTTAACCCTCGAGAAATCCAGATGTCATTGTCTTCAGATGTATCTTATTCAGTTTGCATAAACCATGGTTGTCCATGGGCAGTAATGACCACTTAACATATGAGTATTATCACTACATTAACAAAAATAATAGACCAGCTATAAGTTGTTTTTTTTTAATTTAAAAATTTCTACATGTTAAACAAACCACCAAAATTCCTCCACTAAAATTCCAATTTTAATTTTTTATTACATTACACTATTGAAGTATATACCTCTTATGGTTTATAAGTAAAATACAGAAAAATATCAGTTCCTTGCTTGGAGATTAGTGACTTTAAAAACATCCTATCCCCAGACAATAAATATTATTATTCTTATTTTTTATTCTTTACCCATTTGCATTAGTAAACAAGTACTACAGTAATTAAATAAGTAAAAATTACAAGTTATGATTCAAGAGATAAATAAATCCCTATGACAGCAGATGTTTCATTATCCCCTTTCTTTTTTTTCATTTCTATCTTTCTATCTTAAATATATCAATTTATTTAGGTTTAATTAAAATACCATTCAGTATGAGATTATGCTGAAATGTTTGTTAGTACATTTCAAGTTTCTGATTTTTCAATATAGTTCCGGACAATATGTTTTTCTCAAGAAATAACAGGCCAGTTATCTTTACCACTCATGAGGAATTAAATTATTAGTCGTAACTGTTAGCCATGTCTAAGAGATATGTTTATAAGAGGTTTAAAGAGCTGTTTATCAATTTGTTGTTTTAAACCATCCAGTAGCTAAAATATATGGTGTTGTTGCAAAACTAAATAAAAATTATATAGATATTTAAGTTGATTTAATAGATATTTGTCTGAAATGATGATGCTTGATATCTTGATAAGATAAGATGATCATCTTAGACCTGTTTTCAGAGGATGCTAAAACAATAATTAAATTGTTGAATAGAAGTAAATGTGGCTACATTATGGATAATAATTTTATCATGGTCAAATAATGACATTAGCGAGTCTTTTTCTGGAATGAAAAAACATCTGATACATTGGTCTTTCTCTTGTGGTCTTTCTAATTCTCTAACATGGGTATTATAGAAACTTATTAGAGACAAGTTATTATAAATAATAGATTTACGAGAAACAGGGCTCACTGGAGGGAGTTAGAGGAGGCCTTAGCTTAGAACTGAGATAAGGGAGTATATGAGTTTTGTTAAGTTTATTTATTCTGTTCTTTTTATTTAAAATCAAAAGATATTTATGTCATATTTATTTTATTGTATAGTCTCGATAATATACGCTATTCTACATTATATAGTTTTTTTAACAATACATATCGTTTCTTTACAGTATTATAATACTGTAGAAAATATTTAATTCAGCAAAAAAGCATAATGCACCTTAAATTTAACATCTAATTTTACAATATTATGAACCTCATATATACACAGCCATTTCAGTATGTTTTGTAGTGACGAAAGCAATCATGACATTTGATTGTTGTTTACTCTGTATTTTATACTGTCTTGACATGTAGCAATGATGTGAGCATTTGTCTAGTTAGACAATATATTATGTTGCATCTTGATATTATAAATTGCTTTTGTATTATTTTATTTATATATTCCTAATTCATGGAACTTTAGGAACATTAGCCATTAAAAGTTTTTTGTTTCACCTAATTACCTGAAAGAAAGCTGAACTCTTAGATCTTTGATTACATTGATAATAAACAAACTTGAGTTATTGGTTAAAAAGAAATTGTAAATAGATAAAATATTTGCATTCTTACATTATTTCATTGACATATAATGTAGAATTTTATAGATAACTAGCTGAGCCCCACGGTTATACCCGCATTTAAAAAATGTAACTTGACATAGTTACATATACGTGCGCGTAGAGCGCGCGCGGTTTTTTACGTTTTTATTTTCTTATGCAGAACCCTAATTAAATTTTCTAGAAGTAGCCTAAGTTACGCCTTATGATATCAGCTATCTAACAGTGAAAGTCCCGTCAAAATCGATTCAGTGGTTTCAGAGATTACCCAGAACAGAGAGACAGACAAAAATTTTAGTGATGATTGAGTTTTGTCATTAGTATGGTATATAATAGGTTTTACCTATAAAATTGCCGTCTTTCATGAAATAAATGAAGCATATTTTTTCTATATTTTTAATTTCTATTAATCAAAGTAATCAAAACACCCCTATAATCAATGCATCTCTGCCAACGCAGTGGTAGCTTATTGATGACCTTCTTGAAGAAATCAGCTGGACGGGAGGCAACAAATTCTTTAAAAGCATTTTGTACTGCCTCTTGGGTATTGATTTTTTTCCCGCCAAGAAGTTATCCAAATTCTGGAAAAAGCCTATAGGCGCAAGGTCTGGTGAGTACGGCGGATGACGGAGAATTTCCAACCCCAGCTCTTGTAGCTTGGAGATCGTCTGCTGTGCAGCATGAGGTGGCATATTGTTGTGTAGGAGCAGTGAGGCCGAACGATTGACCAAAGTTGATTGGAGACGTGCGAGCTTCTTCATCATTGTGTTCAGTTCTTCACATTACACATCTGCAGCAATGCTTATCCCGTTTGGTAAAAAGCTGTGGTGAATTACACCCGCGTTAGACCACCAAACAGTGACCATCACTTTTCTAGGGGTAAGTTTTCGTTTAGGGTATTTTTTGGGTGCTGAACCAGGGTCCAACCAACTTGCTGAGCGCTTACGATTGTCAAACAGGATCCATTTCTCGTCATAAGTAACAATGCGGTTCAGAATTCCTTCATTTGTATGCCTGTTGAACAGTGCAATCTTCGCGCTGGCGATCATTGATTTCGGGGGGTACCCATTTGTCAAGCTTTTTTACCTTGCCAATTTGACGCAAATGGACCAATATTGTTTTGATGCCAACGTCTAAAGCTGCTGCTAATTCATCCGTAGATTGAATATCATCAGCTTCAACAATCGCCTTTAATTCGTCATTGTCGACCAGTTTTCGGACGACCTCGGCGTTCATTTTTCAAAATTTCCAGAACAGAAGCGGGCAAACCAATAACAGATGGTGCGTTCGTTTGTAGTGTTTGCTCCGTAAACGTCGTTGAAGTTGCGTGCCGCTTGTGCCGCTTTGTTGCCACGACGGTATTCATACTCCACAATTACTACGTATACAAAACACTGACTATTAAACAAATGACGATTTTACAAAAAATATCTCCATGTTTTTAAAATAAAATTAAATTGAAATTAGAATTATCAGCCAAAAAAAAATATTTTGATTTGAAGTTGCAAGTACGGCAGAATGGCAATATCATAGGTAAAGACCCAATACTTTCTTTTAAATTCGGTAAAAAGCTGTTATTTTGATACTATAAACAGACACTTCAATTTTATTTATATGTATTGATAATGTTGGTCAATTTTATAGACAATGAGCTTAATATTATATAAATATGTCCAGAATTCTTAGACTAAGAAACACATGGATCCCTTTAAAACAATACCAATTGATAAAACAGTCACAGCTTAGATAAATTTGTAATGGTTAACATAACATTATACATACGTCTGTGTAACATTTTCAGCTGATAAGTAATATGCAAATAAGTTATGAAAACAATAGAATGCAAAGTGTACTTAAATATATGATTAAAATATTTTATACGTGAATAATGCCCATGTATCTACCATCCAGATCTCCTGGTCTCAACGTCAACAAAAATACTTATTAAAATATTTGACTTACGTAATTTACTTTACATTTCTTTATATATATTTTTTGTCCCTTCCTGTATTACATGTTATTACCTTATCTTTTCTTTTTTTCTCGCTTGTCTCCTTTCAACTTTTTGAACCGACTTTCATTTTTCTTCATTTTCTTATGTTTGACTGGCACAAAATGCTACAAAAAACATTACTTACTACAAAACATTATTAATACATGAAAATCTTATTACTGAAAACATTTATATTGTATTTACTTACTTTTATGATAAAAATATAAAATCCATTGAATGAATAAATAATAGTCATATGACACATATCTATAATTGATGACAGTCACATTGTCAACACTTAACATTGATATATGAAGGCAATATTATTAGCATAAATCTCAACACAATTGATACAGCATGCTATGTGGTTGGCCTGATATCTATTTTTATGTTTTATTATCTTTTGGTAACTACCTACACGTTTTCTTTTATTTTTATTTTTTTGTTTCTGCAATTCTTTTGGGATATTTTTGTTTAAGTTGTAATAAATTTGTATACTGGTATAAAACAGGCATTTCCGATGAAAGAAATATCTCAATAGGTCCAGATTTATTTTTTTACGATGGAAGTAGATTGAAGTAGAGTAGAAAACAAGCTAAGGTCGCTGCCGCCCTTCGAAATCTGTAAACATAAACATATAGAATAGCGATTCAACCTAAAGTCGACTACATATGCGTTGCCACTCCGTTAAGGACTAAGATGGTCGCCTCGTATTTAAGTCAGTCATCATCTACATCCTCCCAATGAAATGCATGGTTCACTATGCGTTATAAAAATAGAGGTGGCGGTGATACCTCTCACACAGATACTATCAAAACTTATTATAAAAATGTCTTACACTTCGCCCAATTGAAGGCATAAGCCTATGTTTACACGTAAACTTCGAAAGTTGCATCAATTTAGTCCTAATCGTGTTCAAATTGTAGGAAATGAAAGCAATGCTCTACACAACGGTAGAGGAAGCGCCGTCCGCTGAAAATGTTGAACCAGAAGTGCTGTCGCGGCACTTCGCCAACTTCGACGAGACCTTCTTCCATTATTGTGATCAGGAGCTGAAGAAAATCAACACATTTTACTCAGGTAGGCATTTCGTTAATATTTAGATAATGGAAAACAATCTGCCTACTTATGAACGCGCTGCTCAAACCGATAGGCGCGGACACCAGATGAGTTTTTTTTTTTAGTATGAAAGAAGCAAAGGAGCATGCAGCCCACCTGATGGTAAGTGGCTTTTGCCGCCCATGGACATCTGTAATCAACCCTAGGTAACATCAAAGTCTCATCTAAAGATGGCCACAGATGCTTGCTACCCTTGAGGACTAAGATGGAACGCCTCGGAAAAGTATATCTAAGGGAGATATACCAGACCCTTCAGACCAGAACACAGCAGCGCATAACACTGCTGTTATTAAGCAGAAATAGGTGTGACGGTGGTGTTACCGGATTCGAACCAGAAAGAGCTCTACCACCTTCAATGAGTGTTCGCGGCGAGTACCGTAGACATCCAAGTAATTGGCAATCGTATTTTGCGCCTGTTCGTCTGTACTCAGCAAGCATATGAATGTTCTTTTAGTTAATAATCCTAAGCGGTTTCATCTCAATATAGCCTCGAATAGAAATCCATTTCTATTCGCAGTTATAGGTGCCCATCGGCAACGGATCACTTAATATCAGTTGGCAGGTAGTTTTAAGGTGGTGAAACCTATGTGGTTTAATTCGCCTCTACTATATGTGCCCGTCAACCCATTATTGTCCCATTGCTGGGCACAGGGCACTCTTCTCACGGATATAGTCTACCGCGCTGGCCAAATGCTTTTGACGACCCGCGTGGTGGAGTGGTCACCATACCGGTCTGACACGCAGTGGGTCCCGGGTTCGATCCCCGGCCAGACAGACATCTGAATGATGAGTTTAGGTTTCTGTTCTAGGTCTGGGTGTTTGTGTATTCGGCTTTGTGTGTCCATGGCACCCACGCCACAGAAAAAATGGGGAGAGCCCACACAAGATTTTTTTTTGTGTCGTGGACACTCATAGGAGTGTAGAAAGCGTTTTTATAAGCCCTTTTGCTACTTCAGCTAAAAAGCCCATTACCTTCCAGAGAAGCTAGCTGAAGCCACACGTAAGTTCGCGACGTTGCAAAGCGAACTGAAGTCCAACTTCGACACGATGAAGCCCAGGGGCGGTGGTGACAAGAAAGCGGTGCCTCGCCGCAAGGTCCAGGAGCTGAAGCTGGCCTTCAGCGAGTTCTACCTCAGTCTGATCCTACTCCAGAACTATCAGAACCTGAACTACACCGGCTTTAGGAAGATATTGAAGAAACACGATAAGGTAAATGTTCCCTAACTTCTAAGGTAACCTTGAACACTATGCAAAAGATTGGTAAAAAGAAATAGTAACGAAATTGGAAATTTTTTGGGTAATTGATCCAGAAACATACGAAAACCTAAATTAAAGTCAAGCAAATCCTTTTTTACTTTAAAGCGAATACTTTCTTAAGTAAATACTTTTGCTGACCATTTACTCTATGATTGTTCAGGGAAAATTTAAGAGAGTTCTTTTTTTAATAATTATCCATAATAAGAAATATAATTTTCACGATTTACGTACGTCGTCTTTTAGACATAGCAATGTATCTTTGCAAAAGTTGTTCAAACTTAGTTTTTTTTTGTATCTTTGTTATCATTTGTGAGTAGTGTACTTCGTATGCAAATAGTATAGCAATTGGTAATGCTGTCAATCGTATATGCAGTGGTTACTGTCAACCATGGACGTCTGATAATCTAGCACTTATCCAAGGGTCGAAAGATACGCTTTGCTAAATTTTCATTCACTCGAATCGTCGTTTGAATTTTGAGTAGGTAAATTTCGCTACAATTTATTGTAACGCAATTACGTGGCTTTATAAGATAAGAACATACATTTGTTTTATTGCTCAATGGTGACGTTTGCAGCACAAAGCGACTTGCTTTGACCGTTGCAACTCAGGTTATATTCCAGAGTTGGGCAACATGGATCTGCTTTTACGCTTAATTGTGAATATTAGTGGCCGTCTTTCTCCTGGATTTATTCTCAGTTTATTTAGCCGGTTTTTACAATCATCTTCAAGAGAGAGCTGTTTATGACTGGTTATTGAGATGCCACGCAAATATCGTAATTCGTTACTGAGAAATAACACAAAACAATTCGTGAACTTCGCTCTAAGATGTTGACTTAAACTAAAGTTATGAAAACACAAGTAATTCTACCACTGGAACTTGTAGACAATTGACGTTAAGTGGTTACAGGTTGGGTTGGGATGGGTTATAGAAGTCCTTGTAATATTAATTTTTAGCCCGTTACAATCAGCCAGATGGACGTGTTTTTAATAATAAAATATTTTGTTCAACTGCAAGAAGATTGAGTGAGTTCAATCGAATGTTAGTAGAACTAATCCACCGGGGAGATACCATCTCAACACATTTAAAAATAATCCGAACAAGCAAGCAAGTGTCCGATGTCACAAAAAATCCGCATGTAAAATTTAAAAGCAATAAATTTATTGTTAATAGTTGTTAAACGTTAGCAATGGCGCGCAATGGCGGGCGGAGCACGTGGAAACCTCCCACTTCTACACGAACAAGGATATTGACCGCTTGATCAGTGACACCGAGGCCAGTGTAACCAATGAGCTGGAGGGGGGTGACCGACAGAAGGCCATGAAGAAGCTAAGGGTACCACCGCTGGGGGAGCAACAGAGCCCCTGGACGACTTTCAAGGTAGGACTCTTCTCTGGGTCCTTCATCGTGCTTCTCATCAGTGTCGTTTTGTCTGGTGAGTTTATTCAGTATGTAAACTATATATTTATATTGACGATCCGCGTGGTGGAGCGGTTACCATACCGGTCTGATACGCAGTGGGTTCCCGGTTCGGTAGACATCTGAATGATTAATTTAGATTTTCTGGGTCTGAGTGTTTGTGTCTCCTTCTTTGTGTGTCCATGACACCCATGACACAAGAGAAAATTCTAGTGTGGGGATATGAATGTAGAAAGCGCTTAAAAAGCGTTTATTGTTTTTTTTTTTATGCCTCGGAAGTAGCAAACGAGCCTGCAGCCCACCTGATGGTAAGTAGCTACTGCCGCCCATGGACATCTCTAATCAACCCTAGGTTAGATCAAAGTCTCACCTAAGATTAGCCACAGATGCGTTGCTACCCCTGAGGACTAAGATGGAATGCCTCGGAAAAGTATGTCTCCCTTACCACACCCTTCAGACCAGAACACAACAGCGCACAACACTGCTGTTATTAGGCAGAAATAGGTGTCGCGGTGGTGCTTCCGGTGTCGAACAACAAAGAGTTCACTTTTCATTTTTTTTACTTAATTTGACACGATCTTTATCAATTTGAATAAAGCTAAAATCATAAAAATCTTCCACTAAACAGCTTTCATAACGGTACAATAAAGATTTTACGGTACATTTTTCTCGGTAATAAGGTCTAATGCATATCGTCAGCTGCTATTTTTTTTACTTTAAAAATACTATAGCTTTGCAGTTGCGTAAGATACTAATCGTTTTCATTTATAATAAACTAGCAGCAAAATCCGGCGTTGCTCGGGTTAAAATACATCGCATGTTTCACGGTTTGGCAAAGAGAGA
>MOOZ01000438.1:154209-164786 GCA_002930495.1 Cecropterus lyciades | reverse complement strand
GGTGCCATGGGCACACAAAGATGAACACACAAACACCCAGACCAAGAACAGAAATCTAAACTCATCATTTAGATGTCTGCCTGGCCGGGGATCGAACCCGGAACCCACTGCGTGTCAGACTGGTGTGGTGACCACTCCACCACATCATCATATCAATATACCTTACCTAATTGATTCTTCATTTGTAACTGCACTGAGTTTAAGTGTGCTTTACTTGTGTATATTTTGCTGACTGCCTTTCTAGATCTAATGATCTCCTTGGCGAGGATTGTACACACTTGCTTATCATTCTTGGTTGCAGCCTCCTTTAGTGATCGCTTGATTTTATCCTCTTCTCTTTGTATTGCTGGAATATTTAAATTTTGTGTCATTTGGCTTCAGTGCTAAGTACTGGTGTTATTTTAGATCATAGGAATGGAAAGATATCTTTAACAATTTTTACACATTATATCAGTTAGCAAATAAGTATGCAGTCCATTTGATAAGCAGCTTCCGTCAACCATAAATGTTGTAATTAACCCCAATAAGATAGGAGTTTTTCCTGAGGTTAGCTACAAACGCATTGCTACGCCCAAGGACTTTAATTGGAACATCTTGGATGCCTCCACACTCAGTAATAGGCGTTGCGGTGGTGTCTCTGCTGATGTACCACAAAGAATTCTACCTACCATGGAAGTACACAGTATAGTATAGTAGTCAGAAGTTTAGCTGTAAGTGACACTAGGATTAGACAATTTCTTATAGTTGTAATCGTAAATATAAGTAGACAAAAAAGATATAATATTGTCGTACCCCTTATTTGTCTATCCAAATTGTAGCCCTCTTTTCGTAGTTTGTGTGACCACTCATTTACCTGTAAATATTTTATCAATTTAAAAAACGTATCGCAAATTATTATATTATATAATTACAATAAAGATTCGAATGTACCATTTCCTTAGGATTACGTTCTGGTGATTTACCGAACAGGCCCATTTTTGTTATATTCTAAAAAAATAAGTTAAATTAATTTGTTTACAAGACACTTTCGGAGTCGGATGTTTGACATTGACATTAATGAAATCATGAAATGTGAGATGATCTCATCGATGCGATGCCTCATCGATCATCTTCATAGAATTATATGATGACTTTTAAGCACAATATCCTAGAATAAGTTGAATATTGAATATTCTCATAAAACATAATTCAGGCATTTAATATAAATATTTCCTTCAATTAATTTTAACATTTGATGTCTAACGTTTAATGGAACGGCGTATACAATTCTGTTTACGCAGTATTTAGACTGGTAGAGCTATTAACAAAACTATGTATAAATGTACAATAATGAAATAATACATAGTATATTTTTAAAATTTAAAGAAATGTACATATTTTATATTGAAATAACAATTAAGAATATTTCCATTTTGAGATCCGTGCATGTATTGATATTCTGTCTACAAATGGAGCCTTTTTTTAATCTGTTTGTCATTTGTCGTTATGTCATTCCCGAATTTTTACAAATTTTGTAACCTGAAATCGAATTTTGAATCTGAATGTATTGTTGCAATATATTTATATCAATTATAATACTTAAAACAGATCACTAAGATATAGTGCGTGACTTCTCTTAGAAGAAAAACCCTTCGGGCTTCGCTTCGCATCTAAAAATAGGTAAGTACCTCCATTTAAACAATTATTTTTAGTGTTTGCGTTTGTTTACTATATAGAATAATGTTGATACTGCATTCCAAGATCCAGTTTCTATAAATTATGCACCGAAGAGCTTTTTTTTATCCTTACGTTTTCGCTTCGTGATAGTATTGCACATAGAAACGCTGAATTTTATTGCATCATTCTTATTTTATGTTTTAATTTTTCGAAATCTTAAAATACGTTTTTTTCTCACAATATTTTTAATATAAACAAATAGATCTTAACTGTTGCCGTCTTTAGGATATTGTACGAAAAAGGAAGATATGTTATCTCTCGATACCCACGTTTGCAGTTGAGAAATTATTGGACCGGCACTAATCGGATTTCTTATAGAAAAATAACCTGTTGCTTTATTATTAGGACTACATCAGTTCGACTTCTATTTTCAAATGCTCATATTTTAACTGAAAATAAATATAATTATATAATATAAGCAAATAACTGTAGGAGAAAGAACATATACGAAGTTTACCCGCGTACTACTGTTAGCGTGGTTATTGTCGCAACTTTATAATAACAAAATATCAGTAAGCCGTTGACACATAAATTTAATGAAAACTGTTATGTTTACAAACAAGTTTATGGTAAGAAGAAAGTGTATGAATGGAAATAAACGTTATTTTGAACTTATCACAACTTTACATATAGCAAAAAAACATAAATTGCATATATTTGCAAAAAATAATTAAAGAAGACTGTGAAGAACTAATAACAGATTTTTTTTTAGTTTTTAAATCTTTGGGGACTTCATTAAATGAAAGGGCAAAGAAACAACTTCTTTTATTAACATGATAATATGAGTATCAAATGTTATCAATGTTAGTGAATAGACAATTCCAAAAATAAATATGTTTTAAAATTTGAATGCTACTATTTTGATTTTTATAAAAACTAAAAGCGGAAAGCTTAAAAACAATGAACTGAAACTGAAGGCAATGGATCAATTAAGCTGTCATGTTTTTTGTTTTAATATTTTTAACCATCTGACTTGTAAGCAATCCATGCATTGTTAAGTTTACATCTCAGTGCTGAACATTGGTCTGCACCACGCTACTCAACAATGTATGGGTGGGTAACTAACTTGAGAGGGAGTTTTTTAAGCAACTTTTGAGGCCTCTGAGGTTCAAAGTATAGAAGTATACATGATATTTTTGCCTCTACTTATCACCTATTTATTCCATTTGCATTTGAATTGAGTGTATGTTTCATCTTATCTACTACCAAATCCCTGATTTCTAAAGTATAGCTATCCATCCCATAAGCCAAAAAATGACAATATTACACTGATTTATTAGGGTAGTAATGAGTTGGATGGATTTGGTTGTTCTTTTTTTTCACCAGATTGAACTAGCAAACGAGCATGCAGTCCACCTGATGGTAAGTGTCTACTGCCACCTTTTGACATCTGTCAACTTCATACAGAACAGGGGTTCTATCTGAAGTCAATCACAGACGCGTTGCTGCTCCCGGGGACTGAGATGGTCGCCTCATATATAAGTGAACAGGCAACCACAACCTTCCGACGAAACGCAAAGAATGCTTTACGCTACTTCAAATAGGTGTGGTGGTACCTCCTCGATTGAACTACACTGGTTCTACCACCTGTTAATGTTTGGTGGTAATACTATTACTGCATTTGAAATAAAAACATTAGAGTTCATGACAATATTTGCAGAGTGCTTATGTTAAGGAATTACATGTATAAGAATATTTATTTAAAACATCCATAAAATTAATTGTTTAAAACACCGGTCGACAGCGCGTGGCCCGAGACCTAGCTTCTTGCGGCCCGCTACTTCTTTGTTTTTTATTATATTTTTTAATTTGCTCATTAATTAGTTTTTAAGTACGAAGTCTTCGTGTTTTAAATAGTTTTTGTTTTCCCTTCATTTTGTTTTCAGTGTTCCTTTGTTATCAGTATCAATTATATTAAAATAATTAATTTTGCAGATGCAAATATCTATTAGGCGCAAAATTATATAAGAAGTGCTGCAGCCCGCCTTTATCTATTTTTTCACTATGTGGCCCATGTCTGCCAAAATGTTGCTGACCTCTGATTTAACATCATTTTAATGTTGAAGTCAAGTCAAAACCAAGTTATCGATTATATATGTATGGTTGCCCACACTATAACATAATTATGGTAATGTAAAATTTGAATATTAATCTAAAATTATATTTTTACCTTTGTTCCTTCATTTTCTGAGAAATTTTTATGTCTTGACTTTACAACCTTTTGTAATACTTATTATTAAACATAAGTTATAAACAACAATGGAGTGTTATACCATTTACGACGTTCTATTTAAATTGCCTGTCTATTTGTAATAATGTTTCAAGATGAGTAAATGGCATTGTAAAACTGAAGTGTAATGTTTGAAGAAAAATCAGTTGTAGATTGAAAATGATTTGATTACAGTAACAAATGATTGTCTCATATAAGTCAGTATGATTTTCGTTTTTTTTTTATAAGTTTAAAGTACCAAATGAGTATGCAGGCCATCTGATGGTAAGTAGCTATTGTCGCCCTCACTTTCACATGACTATCTTGGTCCTTGAGAGTCCTAGCGTGAAACATTCTTTGCGTTTCGTTGGAAGGGTGTGGTTACTGTGGTTGCCAGCCCACTTATATATGAGGCGACCATCACCGTCCACGGGAGTAGCAACTCATTGACTTCAGATAGAGCCCTATTCTGTATAAAGTTGCTTACAGGTGTCAATTGGAGGCTGTGGCTACTTGCCAGAATGACTGCACGCTCGTTTTCTACTACAATAAAAAAAATCTATTAGCCAACCTATGAAAATGGAACAACATTTTTTGCCCGCTCCTATATCACGTTATTCCTCTGTAAAAACCTATGCATCTGTGAATGACTTCTTATAAAACCCTTGGTCTATATGGCAACAATGACCACTTATCAGATGAACTGCATGTTCATATGCAACTTCATTCAAAGATAAAAAAATGTGACGTCCTTACTTCGTCAAAGGGCGTAAAGGACATTTGGGCGACAAAGCAATTTTAAATTTTTGATTTAAGATATGATAATGTCTGAACTGACAAAGGTTTGATAGTCCTTGTGGAAAATAAACAAAGACCAGGCAGTGCAGTTCAAGTGCGTGCGCGCTGGATGAACGCGCAAACAATCGCGCAAATAATCGCACAAATTTATGTCGCAAATGACGCACGCGTTATCTACGGGTCATAATGCAATGTAGGAAACTTCCCGTAATGTGAAAAGCCGATTGTGGAGATCGTATAGTTAGAAATATATGAAAATGAAAGTTTGCCGAGTCTGTACATCGCATAAAGCAAAAAAAATGGTTGGGGGATTGACAATAAATATAAATAATACAAATTCTATATTTTTTGTATATCTGTTTGTCTGCGTGTTTAAAATCATATCAAACCAGTACGGCTTTATGGACATTAAATTCAGTACGGTTTGATTGAGATAACATTTAGTATTTATTTTTATTAAAATCCATGTACTCTATCAAAAGTTATTACTATTAAAATTTTATGTTACAATTTTTAAACGCGGGCGAATCCGCGAGGCACAGCTAGTCAGAAATAAGAATTCTCTGAGATACACGAGGGTCCATTTTGTTTTTTTGTCGACCTATCCACCGAAGAGCGACCGAGCGAGGTATGAAACTTCATTTATTTTTGATTCCACCTCTCATTAGCATAAGGCGAGAAAAAAGTCAGACTACCTGAGATTTTACTTCCGACCGCCGTTGTTGGTCTCTTTGTTTATCAGACTGAAGTAGCAAACGAGCATGCAGTCCACCTGATGGTAAGTGGTCACTGCCGCCCATGCAACTTCACATAGGACAGGTATTATCTGAAATCGATCACAGATTCGTTGCTACTCCCAAGGACTTAGATTAACATGATCGCCTCAAATACAAGTGAGCCCGCAACCATTAACTCCCTTAGAAAGCAATAGCTTCTCCCATAGAATAGCTTTATATTTTTTACCAACAACAATTATCATAAATTATTCGAATGAACTTTATATTGACATTTACAAGCATTTAGCGCTCTTAATGTATTTTTATGCACATAAAGATATGGAAAATGTACGTATTGTGTCAATAACTTATTCTTAAGTCATCAGTGGGTTTTTAACTTGCTAATCTATACATATATACACATAAATAAAATTGAAGTGTCTGTTTGTAATATCAAAATAACAGCTTTTTACCAAATACATATGAAAGTAAATACGATACTGATAAAAAACATCAATCACTAAAATTTTTGTCTATCTGTCTGTCTGTCTTTTTGTTCTGAGTAATCTCTGAAACAGCTAGACCGATTTTGACGGGACTTTCATTGTTGATAGCTGTTATTATAAGGAGTAACTTGGCTACTTTTATTTTTCATAAATAGTTAAAGTTCTTCGTAAAAAATTAAAACCGTCAACATTACCGCTGTTTTTTCCAAAATTGTGGATATCTTAGCTTCAACGAATTCGATTCTCACGAAACTTGGAGTGGACCGTTAGTATTTAGAATGGCATGATATGATTAAAAAATTTGACCTTCAACTTCTCAATCTTCATGATGGAAGAGAACTGTCTGCCTAAGCGGTAGGAGTTAGCGTTATTTTGTTTAAATATTTGTAATAAGGTTCCTAAGCAGTTACATTCGGTGATAAAGTTGACCTTGAATTCCTCAGTTCCTTACGAGTCTGTGTCAGCCAAGGCAGGTTACCAAATCGTAAAATGAACTAACGTGATCATAATCATAGGTATCCATTTACAGACACAGCACTTTGTTGCCGAGGGTGGGCATTTTGGGGGGTTTAATACAACATGCTGGTATTGTGAAGTAGAATAATGAGATGATGCATATGAAATATATTAACATTTTAATTTGTGACTTAGAAATATACCAAGTTATGTATGGAAGATATTTTAATAACTGCGTTAAAAATTAAACCAATTGGACAACTAGAAGTAAATTAAAATCCGCCTTGCACATCTTAAACTTAGGCACATTATTATAAAAACATTATTATAAATATTTTGTGAGGATAGCTGGATGTTTTTTCCTCAATCAAGTCAGAACGGCTGCACGGTATTGGATAAAATTTGACAGAGACATAGATTATAGTCTGACATAACATTTAGGTTACTTATTAGAATGAAAAATATAAGGCTCCCGTGGGATCGTTTTGTTTTTTAACATGGTTCGGCAAGAGTTTTTGCACAGTGGCTACTTTTTATTCTGGAAAAATAAACGGGTGCGGGAACCATCTATATAAAAAGAATAAAATTGAAGTTAAGCGCATTTGATGAAAGTATATCAAATATTAAGAAAGTATCAAAGGGGATCGTGGAGTCGTTGCTTCGCTTATTTTTGATGACATTGAGTTGATGGGGTCTCATGGGGTAAAGCTCTGTTCAAGATTTAACAATTTAAAAAAATATATATTTTGCTCGGTTGTTATTGATCGTTCTAATGTCAATTGCTGCCAATTCTCTTCGAAAAAAATATACTTCGTTAAAGTGAAAGATATAAAATTTCGGTTATATGTATGTCACGTTACATTTCTTTTAAACGCGGGTGAAACCGCGGGCTCAGCTAATAAAGTACTAAAAACACTCCTCTGCGTATAAACCAGTGTCTAACAGTTTTATTTTCGCCCAGAGACATCTTTAATTAAACCCAGATACGATTACCACGACCGATTTGTCGACCCATGTGGTGGAGCGGTCACCATTCCGGTCTGACACGCAGTGGGTGCCGGGTTCGATCCCCGGCCAGGCAGACATCTGAACGATGAGTTTAGATTTCTGTTCTGGGTCTGGATGTTTGTGTATTCGTCTTTGTGTGTCCATGGTACCTACGACACAAGAGAAAATGCTAGTGTGGGGCTATAAGTGTTAGAAAGCGTTTATTATCGTCTTTCTTGTAGTCGACAAAAGATGCATTGTTATCGATAAGTTCTAAATTGGTTCGCTTCAAATAAGGGAGTCTCTACCATACCTTCACTTACGAAAATCGCAGCGCTTAACACTGCTGTTATTAGGCAGAAATAAGCTGTGCTGCCTTCGGAGTCGAACCACAAAGGATTCTACATCCTTCAGACTGAGCAATACAATGCATCTGTCATTGACTGGCTTTAAGTAAAGCTCCCGTTTGGGCTTATCAACAGATGTCTGTTTATCTTTAGTTTGACTTTTTTTTATATAGTATCCGTATTCGCGATGTGAACGAAATGATAACAGATGTTTATATTTCAAGGACATTAAAATTTTATCGATCTAAGTGATTAAGATTGAGTATATCGCTTTCAAGTAATTGTTTTTTTTATTAGT
This sequence comes from Cecropterus lyciades, assembly GCA_002930495.1. Classification (NCBI taxonomy): domain Eukaryota; kingdom Metazoa; phylum Arthropoda; class Insecta; order Lepidoptera; family Hesperiidae; genus Cecropterus; species Cecropterus lyciades. The sequence goes on along the minus strand of MOOZ01000438.1, from coordinate 156,753 downwards.
TCGAAGCAGCAAAAGGGCATGCAGTCCATCTGATGGTAAGTGTTTACTGCCACCCATGGACATCTGTAAGCAACTTTCTACGGATAAATATTACATATCGCCTCATATAAGCGAGCCGGCAACCAAATGCTTATGATAATTTGTCATTAGCGGTCATTCATACAACTGATGGTCTATCTTGGCTTAGTACAATTTACATTCGGCGTATATTGTGACGTCACGTTTTAGTCCTCATAACAACCTTATCTAGAAAGTGCTGAATTTAATCTTGTCAATTTTGATTAGGTAAAATAACAGGCGATTATGCCATTAATCCTTTGATTTCGTACACTTCTTTAAGACGTTACTACCTGTTCTCACTCGAATCTTTTTATTAAATTATTTTTGTAGGTTAAACTACTTATTACGCTTTCTATACTCATAAACCCACACTAGAATTTTCTCCTGTGTCGTGGGTGCCATGGACACTCAAAGAATACACAAACACCCAAACCCAGAACAGAAATCTAAACTCATCGTTCAGATGTCTGTCTGGACGGGGATCGAACCCGGGACCCACTGCGTGTCAGACCGGCGTAGTAACCGCTCCACCACGTGGGTCGTGAAACTATTACCACTTATAGTTCTCTTATTGTGTTATAGTTATCATAGCTCCATTAACACGATAATGATATTAATCAGATATTTGATAGATTAGATTTTCTATCTCTTGAATCGAAATAGACGCACTTAATTTTTATATAGCATAAATTATTATGGTTTGCAGAATGACATACGCTATATAAATTAAAAAATGGCGCCTGTAAATTGAGAAGGGGGTGTAAATTGGGAAAGTCCCTCACTTTTAAATATCTTGACACGCATTTTGATATCCATATGTATCAATGAAATTTTACGTTACTGTTTGACGAAAATTCAAAAAATATTAATTTACAAAAACAATAATTCTAAATCTTAGAAAGAAACAAGATTTAGATTTTACAATGTCTTTACTTCTACAGCTGTCATGATAATATTAAAAAAAAGAAACATTGGTCTATGTATCGTTGTCTACCATGAAGAAAACAAAGTGAGTATTGGGTGACTTTTACAGTAGCAGAATAAAATTTAATTTTATCAAAGACATCCGTGATCATATCGGTCAAGTATTTATCTTTATTCATTATGGAGGTATTACCACATCAATTTAAATGTGACCTGAAATCCTTTAATCCTTTTTGATTTGCATGCAAGTAGAGTGAAATGTTTCAAGGTTATCGATAGATTAAGTAAACGTGCCGTGTAGTGTCCCTCTCGTGGTGTCCCCGTGGACGTTGTAGATGGCAACTAAGAGACAAAATCCAGAAGATGGGCATGGGCAAAAGATCGGCTCACTTATATATGAGGCGACCATCTTAATCCTCAAGGGGTAGCAACGCATCTGTGATCGACTTTCGATAGAATCCCTGTTCTATATGAAGTTGCTTACAGTTGTCCATGGACAGCAGTTATTACTTATTGCGGCGGACTGCGTGCTCGTTTGCTATTTCAATCAGATAAAAAAATAAAAAAGTAAGAAGTTTTTCCTTTTTTTTGGAAGTTCGCCGGCACGCTCTTCCACCGTAACGAAATACTTGCTTTACGCTAGAAATAGGTGTGGCGGTGGTACCACCCCGAACTACACTGGTTCTACCACCTGGTAAACCTTTATAGTGTCAACTAATACTACGGTCACCAACACGCATGCCAGGCGCACTGACTTAGCATAACCTCAGGGGAGGCGTAAGTCCAGCTGTACACTTTAAAAGAGTGATGGAATCGAAAGATTAAGTTAAATTTTTTAAAGTCGTAACTTGTAACGCTTTCTACACACATAGCCGTAGGATCCCTCTATCTGTCCGAGATCGAAGCCGGAACCCATTGCGTATCACTTTTTTATCATCATGATATCAAATTTGACTATGGGTATCAATTCTTTAAAATGGTTTATGTACTAAATAAACAATTTTTTAAAGTATAAATATTATAATGCTTTTATGTAACTGTTTTGACGAAAACTCATAAAAAGCGTTAAATAAAATATATCATTGATAAAAAATGAGAATATCGTTTTGTATGCAGTCGGGTTTTTTGTTTAAATTTTTGAAGTGTTACTTGTTTCAAAATTGAAATAAGTTGTTAATGGAGTGTGAGTTGAAGTAATAACTAATTGAAGGCCAGCGATGCGAAAACAGTTAAAATAGGTCTAATTATTTAAATAGTTGGCAAGGTTATATTATATCTATTCTACTTATCAGTAATGTAGCATATATTCGCATTCGCAATTTTATGTTATTCGTACTCTCAAGATACGATGCGAATGTTTAGTGAATGTATTTATTAAACGAAAGGGAAATTAGGTATATATCGTAGATGTACAGTGATCAATATTAAATATACCCTTTATTTGCCTACATTAATATGAAAAATTAATATAAACAGTCTTGAAGTAGGCAACAAAATTAGAAATACGTAGTCTTTTCTTACTCTAATAAAAAATACAAAAAATTAGCTATTAAACTTAAA
>MOOZ01000438.1:89585-102568 GCA_002930495.1 Cecropterus lyciades | reverse complement strand
ATATGGCAAAACAAAGTTTGCCGAGTCAGCTAGTTGTTATATGTTTTACATGTAATATTTCCAAATATTTCAACCCTTGAATCTATTTCTTTTATATTTTCTTTACGCATGCTGCATGCTTGTAAGTCACTTTACACAACAATACAATATTGTTAAAAATAAAAAACCGGCCAAGTGCGAGTCGGACTAGCGCACTAAGGGTTCCGTACCATTATCTATAAAAAAAAAACGGCAAAAAAATCACATTTATTGTATGGGAGCCCCACTCAAATATTTATTTTATTTTATTTTTAGTATTTGTTGTCAAAGCGGAACAGCAAAACAGAAATACATCATCTGTAAAATTTTCCACTGTCTAAATATCACGATTAATGAGATACCCTAGTAACAGGCAGACGGACAGCGGAGTCTTAGTAATAGGTCCCGTTAGGAACCCTAAAGAATGATTCTATTGACTGAAATGCAATAAAACCGATTTCGAATTTTAATTGTACTTGAAATTACAGACTTTCCTTCCACTCGATAACACTTTTTATACGCGAAAGCGGTTCGTACAGTGATAGTGTGATAAAAGCTGTATTTAGACATGATTATCGATAGTTGTATGTTGCGAGAAATTTTCCATTCACTATTGAACCATATATTGATCATAAAAACGCAAATTGAAGAGTGTATCCATTACATTAGGGACCTTTCTGGCATTGCATCAGTCTAAAAGATCTTATGTTAGCCTAAATCTACGAATTTATAGGTGTAGTGCAAATTTATGAGGTGTCGTCCCTTTCTTATCTTCATCTTTATCATTCCGTGTATAGATTACTATAATAACAACAACACAACATAAATATAAACATATATAAGCATTATTCTAGACAAGATCAGCCGTATGGTGTCCGCCTTGAGTATCACCTCGCTGGCACTCGCTATTCCGTGGATGTTTTCGGTAGAGACTAAGGTACAAAATGTAGGAGTTGGGCAACAGTGTCTACCTGTGTAATATCAACACGTAGTGCGGTCACAAACCCGCATGCCAGGGCCGGTGGCTAGTGGTAAAAAATGGCTGATAGATAGATTCTATAAAATCAAGTTAACAGGGCATTGGATAGGTGCTCAGGATGTTACAATACGACAACAAAGAGATATGACAACTATGAATTATTGTGTTTTGAGCAATTTTGAAGAGATTCATGTAACACGTCTAGTAAAATAAAAGCAACCCGTGAAGTCATCATGGACATAGATTCATGCATCATGCGTCCTATCTTATCAGTAAGCCATGAAAATTGTCTATAATTATAAAATCATCTTATCAACAGGCCCGCAACGCAGCGCTCTACCGGATAAAGGACGGTCCTGTCGTACCAGCGCCAAGACCTCAAATCAGGCCTCCGGCAGGCCTCGCCTGCGCAAGATGTGCACCGCTGTCCAGAGTAAGTAATAATGATTATTAGCTCAATTGGAAAAGTCAGGCGGTTGATGGCCGCTCCGGGATTTTGGATAATCTTGACTACGGAATACCTTGGATACTTCAGTGATTTTTTAAACGTCAGGGTTTTATTTTGTTGTTACTCAAAGGATATAGTAGATATTTCTCGAACCACTATAAATTTACTGCAACAGCCCTTTACTTGGGAGTAAGATGTAAAATCAGGGAATTGTAATATCCCAATCAGAATAACAGTTTTGTTAATGGACGGCATAGAAATAGGAGGCAAGCAGTTCTGATATTTCATCAACTGTTCCTCTGACCAAGGGTATCCATTTAAAATAGAGGAGGTAGGAACCGTAGTCCACCAAGATGAATATATTACGGAGATATGTCAGGTTTCCACGAGATGATTACTTTTCTTAATAACCTTCCTCTTTTTTGAAGATCGTTAAAAGTTTGAAAGCCTGTTTTGGCTTTCAGAATTCAACACAGTTTTTACCACTGGATTTAAACGTTAAGTAATTTGGCGAAAAATATTAACGCGAATTTGAATTAATGATAAGCATCTGATTAAAATAATTGTTAAAAAAAAACGACTACGTAACAACTATTCATTGAAAAGGTGAATAAGGTAGATTATCCGTGGTTTTATTTGACTGCCTCCAAAACTTAGTACGAGTACTAGTGTTTTTTTTTAAGTAAATTGTTGTCGGTTTTTTTTGCTTTCGTAACAATTTATTCTGTCGCTTTGTAAGACTGCGTCAAGTAGTAGTATCATATTTTCAATGTACATATTGAATTTTATGTTTTGTATTCTATTAGCCCCCCCCTCTCATTTTTTTCTTTATATGTGCCATGTCCAAATAATATATTACTTATTTCTAGGGGTGTGCGAATATAGTTCGAATCGAACATTAATGTTCGAATCGAATCGAATAATACGAATATTAGTATTCGATCCGGAACAAATAAGTTCGTAAGTTTGAATTATTCGTAAACCGTTTGAGCCGTACAAAGAAATGGACAAACATAAATACGTATACACGAAAAACATTACTCTTCTTGTGACGTAGTCGGTTAAAGATAACGCCATTTAGTGAAGTGCGTCTAATTTTTATCGCCATGCGTATTGTATATACGCATATCCGCCGAGCTGAGAAATAATTAAATTTGCGCCCTTGTTAGATTCTGAAAATATCGGTGATCGCTTCTACTCTGTCAAATTACATATTTACTTAAAATCAGATAAATAGAATACATGACAGTGACTGTATCAAGTGAATGTATCAAAAACATTTTTAATTTGATGCATGTATAATTACATATGATTAAGGAATAAGATAAGATAAATTTAAATCCAAAGTGACGTTTCATATGTTCGCGGGTTCTCAAGCGTAGTAACACAAGTAAAAAATGTGAAAAAACTTATCAAAATAGAAAAGTTTTCACATACACACTGATACACTCTCATATGTATAAGTAGTGACGAAATTTTAAAGCCATTAATTAAGCTTAAGCTACAATAATTCGGCGGATATCGGATAAAGGATATCGCCTTCTAATCGGATGGCTGGTATTCCGTGACCGGATAGCAATCGAAACCGCCTTAATCTTAATGCAGAGAATTAATTCCCTAAGTTATATCCCTATAATTTTCCTTCAGTGCAAGTTTTGTTTTATGCTAAATGACCACCATTACACAAACCCGTTGCCGACCTTTTCGTTTTCGTTAGGTTCGTTTTGTTTCGTCCGGTTTCGTTATTCACTCCTTTGTAAAATAGTTATTTTGAATATTTTTTTATATGTTTAAAATGGTTTGAACGTAAAAATATATTATTTTTCTTTCTAACATTATCACTATTTCGTGTTTCCAAAGTAATCCGGTATCCAGCTCGATAGTTGTATAGGATCCGGTGTTCGGGCAATAGGTAGTTAATATTGACCGGATAAGCTGAATACCGGATAGTTGACGGATATTCGATTCGTCTCTACTTCTAACTCGCGAGGAGTTTTTGCGCCAGGGATTAAGAAGTACATACATAAGTGTCATTGCGAAGAAAAAAGAGAAATTTGCATCAATTTTGAAATAATGAGACAAACATCTTGTATGCAAAAGCCTGTTAATTACAATAAATAAAGGATCAGTACATATTTCCTGCTATTGTTGTGTATTCTCACCATGTTCTGTTAAACAATTCAGGTCTGTGACCAGCGAGGCTTAAAAAGAGCAAGTGTCAGTTTCAACCTTCAGTGTGTTTACTCTAGATTGAATCAGGTTTTCAAGGGTGCTACCTTGTTCTTATGACATGAGGCCAAGTACACTAAGACTAACGAAAAAAACGACTATATCATAGTATTCTTCTGGACAGAATGTTGCGTCTTCGATATCCCATATATCCATCATTATGTATCAATTTACATCACTGTACATTTATTGATTTAGTATCTAATCTATTTGTTTTACACACTGTTTTTGATATATTAATATACCAAGCCTTTTACAAATAAAAATAATTTTAATATTACAAGTAGAAGTATTTAGTACTCTAAGATTGTTGCAATGGGATGTTGGCTAACCTACCAATAGACAGAGCTGTGGAATAAGACCTTAATACGCTATAGAACTTTCAGTCATTTGATAGATAGAAGTTATTTCTGTGTAATAACAGCAGCGTTGACCGTTTTGCCGTGTTCTGGTCTTAATAGTGATCTTAATGGAGATATAAGTATATCTCCATTAAGATGAGATTCCGAGGAGTTCCAAGTTAGTCCACAGAAGTATGTAGCATCGCTTATATGACGAACCTGAGGTAAGACTGAAGAAAGTAAGTAAGAAGAAATCTGGGGTTGATTATAGAAGTCCATGGTCGAAAGTGGCCACTTACCATCAGGTGGACTGCATGCTCGTTTGCTACGTCTATATTGTAAGAAAATATTTACTTACAAGACCAATACATATTCAATTTTGTAAGTAAGTTAAGTTATGATACAATTAGCCCAGCAATTTAGTAGGTAATTGGAAAAATATTGTTTGTTTTGTATATCCAAACAATTAGGCAGTACTCTTTACTAATGTTTTTTTTTTTTATTTCTTTTAAGTAAAAATAAAAGTATTGTACAACGCAACTAAGAGCAATACAACACGCATTGCACTTAATTGCGTATAAAACGAAAAAAACAAACACTGATGACGTAAAATCAGGCGATGTTTCGAACTCAGTATAATGGCGATTTATTCTCTGGTTGATGTATTTCCTTATAAGTGTTTTTCCAACCAAATTGTCATGTGTTCTAAATTATACTGTCTACTCTGTTATCATATCGATGTTTGTATTTAATATCAGCGTAGGCTTATATTTGTCTTTTCATTCATAGTCTTTCCTACCTTGTCCCAATTCTCAAATATGATTGATCCCAATTTGCTATAGATGACTGCAAAAACAGTCAACATCATAATCGTCATAAACTTATCATTATTTCCATTGCTGGGCACGGGTCTCCTTTTGAAGTAAGAAAGGTTTATGTCATAGACCTCGTTGACCAACTTCAGATTAATAAACTTCACGTACCGTGGACATTGTTTTATAGAGAATATTCAAGCATATGTAGATTTCGTCACGATTTTTACCTTCATTGTTAAGGCATGTGCTTATTATTTTGTAACTAGCTGTTGTCCCCGACTTCGTACGCGAAGACAAAAAGGTAAATACTAAATTTCATAGAGCTTGCTCAAACTTGGCGGACTTTCACACAAACTTTCAATCCCTATTTAATCCCGTTGGGGGTTGAAATCTAAAATCCCTTTTTTATTTCTCATTTACATCATAAAAGGATCCCCTGCACCAAACTTCAAGTTTCTTGATATATGAGTCAGTGAGTCGGAATTGCTTTATATATATATATAACATTGTATATCATCGAAAATTTAGGTTTGTGTGGGAATTTGTTGACCGATATTCATTGCTTTTTAGTAAAATACTAATGTATCTTGCTTTGGCAGTGGCGTGGGTATACATATTCAGTGAATATAAAATTCCTTAAGTTTATTTACCCAAGCTATAGGAAGTAGTGACGGGGTTCATCGACCTCGTCTAATGAAGGTGGCATTCATTGTCCATTATTTACTCGGCAATATCTCGACTAAGGTCAATGCTGTAGTTTATCGACCGATGCAAAGTTAGTAACATTATAAATAGATATAGATATAAAGAGTTATAGATCGATACAGTTAGATATCATAAACGTCGGTGGTAGAGGTTATGTCATCGATAAAATATCTATTAGCTGTCATTGTTATGAGCGAAACTATTTGATCGATATTGCCTTATCGATAGCAATAGTTCATGATGGTCTAGTTGATAAAATAGTTCGTATTCTCTAGTTCGTAGTCATAATTAGTTTCTCTGAATACGTAATAATTATGTCTTGGCGACTAAATAGGAACTTATGCATATACAAAATAGAGTATGAGTAACTGTGAATATTGGGATGTCTCATATAAAAACGATTCAACTCATTCGTAACATCAATTTTTTGTTATGAAAATATTGTTGGAAATTGGAATGATAAAATGATGATGAAATGCCATCCATCCATCAGCCCTTTGAGGTCCACTGCTGGACATGGGCCTGCTCTAATCGGCGCCTCTCCAACCGGTCCTGTGCCTTCTGAATCCAACAGTTATGATGAAATTAATATTGCAAAATTTGATTATTATAGATTTCAATATATTACATTTTATTTTTGATACGGTACATTATTTAATAACGATTTATATCTACAACAAAATTTATGTATTAATTTCGACTCACCTACTTAAAGCCTAATATCGGAGAAAAATATACGTAGTGAATAGAAAAGCTCTTTCTTTTGGAAAGTCGGTTTATAATGAAGTTTAGCTTAGTTGAATATAATAAATGTTACAGTAAAAATTATATGTACGATTAAAATTCTCTTAATACTATATTATTTCGGTCACATTTACCGCGGTAAAGAGTATCACAGGCCGTAAACTGACTATGCGACAAAATTTCAAAGACATCCGTCCAGTGATTTTTGCGAGAATGAGTAACAACCACACATACATCCTCGCAATCATTCGCGTAAATAATATTAGCAACATTTTTTTTATAGTATTATTCTAAAAAAATGATGTTCATATTTCTCAAAGCCAGCCAAAGCATTACGTAGCGTGCTGACTCGATCACCGATCCGATTCATTGATTGTCTGTGAAATGTTTAATCAAAACTGCTGTTATATAATTGTAAGCGATACGTACTACGAGCTCAATACCTGTTTGCCGATTTGGTACTTGTTGATCAGGTTTTTGTGTGTTATAGATTTTGGACAGGTTTTGTCTTATTTGCTGTACAAATGAAACAAGTGGGTCTCCCTTTCAAAAGAATGTAATTTAAGTGTACGATATAAATCGTCAGTTGGATTTTAACTTATATTATACTGATATTATAATCACTTCCGTTGAATTATTTGTAGATTTCTATCATTTCTTACTTACATTAGAAATTATCAAATGATAAATTACTTTAAAAATCAGAAATAACTACTGAAACTAAGTTTGTCGCCGCCTGTGTTTTACAGACGTAAGTAATGTAGTAATGAGTTTTTATGAAATCTGATAATTTGTTTTTATAATAGAACTAGCTGAGCCCGCGGTTTCACCCGCGTTTAAAAGAAATGTAACGTGACATACATTAACCGAAATTTTATACCTTTAATAATTCTATTTTATTCTTTTATCGGTACCGCCGCCGTACCTTATGCCGGTACCGCCGCAAATGCTACGTCTCGCAATTTTTAAATCTGTAATATCTTAGAAAATATTCATTTAAATCATATACTGTAAAGGGCCATATAGATCTATATTAAATCAACAATGTATTTAAGTTATTTAATTTGATAAGGATTAATGCTGTATTGGTTAAAATCGCGTCGAAAATTAGCCATTATTCGTCGTAAAAAGTAAATGACAAAAAAAATTTATTGTGGGATATCCATAAGAGATAGACATATACCATCGCGGAGTTTTCTGTAGACATTTTCAATGTGTACAATACTTAGTACATCATTTTGATAAATCTCGTAGGGTTCAGCCTGCGTTTGCAATGTAAGCTAAAAAAATGTAAATATTTACGATATCACATTAGAAACCTTAAAAATAACAGTATTTGTCCACTATTTAATGGATGTTATTATACATATAAACCTTCCTCTTCAATCAGTCTATCTATCAAAAAAACCGCATCAAAATCATTTGCGTAGTTTTAAAGATTTAAGCATACAGAGGGATATAGGGACAGAGAAAGCGACTTTGTTTTATACTTTGTAGTGAAGAGAAGAGAAAAGAGAAAAGAAAGATAAATTCATAATGCTAAAAAATAAAAATATATAAATTCAAAGAAATATCAACGATCGTTGTAGATATTTTACATTTACAAAATTAATATACAATTCTTAGACACCAAACAATACCCGTTGTCAATTTGTTAAGTTATACCACGTCACAGCTAAGTTAGTAACTTGGATCTTCAGTAATTCGAGTACCGTTATACAGAGCCGCCTATTTGAATCGCAATTTCGTACGATGAACCCGCTCGGAACCCACACTAAGTATCATGGAGCTTAAAGCCTATATAGAGCTTAGGAGTTATTTTATGTAGTGCAGTCATCGATGAGTCAGCCAGAAATATGAATCTTGATAAAACAATTTTAATTATTCTAAAATTCATAAATGACATGTATGAAGATTATATTGATAATTTTTATTGCTTACGCATTAAAAAAAATTCTTTCCCAAATTCCCAAAGGACTCTTCCTTCCTTTCTACTACTCTTCTTTCCTTCCTAGGTTATCTATTCGTCACGTATATATTATTTATTATTAATAAAAAAAAAAACTCTTTCTACACTCTTAGCCCCACAGTAGGATTTTCTCCTGTGTCGTGGATGCCATGGACACACATTCATTCATTCACATTTCTGTCTGGCCAGGGATTGAACCCGGGACCCACTGCGTGTCAGACCGGTATGGTGACCGCTCCACCACGCGGGTCGTCGTCTTTATTAATGAGCCTCTTTGTGGTCATTTTATACATTTAATCCTAAATATTATTTTGTAAAGTGGTAAAACTAGTATAGTTTGACCAAGGAGGTACCAAGAGGCAACTATTTCTAGTGTGAAGTAGTTTCTACGTTTCGGTGGAAGGATAGAATCGTTTATTCTATTTAATACGAAGCGATCTTAACCTTAGGTGTAATTCTTTTCTTATAGGGGGTTGAGCGCAGGTGTCCATGAGTACATAGGGCCACTTATCAACAGGTGGTCTGCATGCTTGTTACTACTTATATAAAATTAAAAATTATACGAAACTGAATTACTATAGAGAACCTAAATTACTCATTTAATTCATATAAGTTGCGAAACTTCCAACCTACTTTAAATCCTTTGACATTCTTGAAAACATTCGATATTTTTTGACATTATGGAATTTAACGGTCATGGCTTATCATTTTTACCAGATCATGTCTAAGGACATCCAATAAAATTTAATTCGTAACATCTACTAGGCGTCACAATTTGGCCATGGATCACCTATCGATACTTGCTTGGCCCTGCTTTTATTGGTCGCGTGGATTCATTAGTTAACACTTCCTTATAATTACGCATAGTAGTGACCTTAGGATTCGAACGCTTTTTCCCTCCTTATACTTTTATAGACGACTAGCTAAAGTACCCATACTTCGCTACGAGACAAATTATTTACGTTTTACTCGCTAACCTATGGAGTTACATATAAGAACTTTATTACCTAGAAATTTTGCATTTTTTGTGTTCTCTATTTATTTAAAATGATAATATGAAAGTCTGCAACCAAAGGTTCTCGTGACTTCACTAAAATAGTCGTCATATTTAAATAATGCATAATATCGAGATGAAAAGAAAGTAGCCTGCCTATAAGCTGACCAGGTAAATAAGTTACATCCATGCAAAATTTCAAGTAAATCTGACCGGTGCTTTTTGCGTGATTGAGTAACAAACATACACACACCGACTCATTTTTTATATATTAGTATAGCTATAGATAAATCTATTTTAGTATCTTTCCCATTTTAATGTATGTGAAATAAAATCCAAGAACAATAACTTCAATATGTCCGGACGCCTCAAAATGAGGAATCAATTACTATAAGTTTTTTCTGAAAAAAAACTATCTATTTTTAACATAGCGAAAAGTGATTAGAATACTACTTGTTATTTCCTAGTTCTAAACGTAATACTTATACGAGTCGATGTTAGCCGTTCAACGGTTGTAAATGATGTGTTCATCGTTTCAATGGAGTGTCAATTGACAAGGGCGGGTCGCGGCCGCTCGTCTGTATTCTGTGCTCGGAGCGTCCAGTGGACACCTTGGCGTTGTGGCTGTTCAGGTGTTTGCTTTTCCTCGAGTGTCTATAGCTCTATAGAAATAGATGTCTTCCAATGATTTAACTATAAATCATAACGGCATCTATACGAATAAGTAGGAAGGCATATCTCAGTTAGTTGACACATGTTAATGTATTTTTTTTGTCTGTCATATCTGTGTGGAAATTAAGGAAGCCACTTTGAGCAGCCATTTTAAAAAGTTGAATATAGGTATTCTTGTAACCTTAAATGTTTAAGCTCTATTTATTGAGTATTATGTCTGTTTCTTTGTAATTAATTACAGTTACATCCAATTTTTTTAGGTAAATTAACGTTTTATTACAAAAATAGAATTTTAGAATTACGTCTGTTGCAAGAAAAAGAGCTAAGATTTTTTATACTCTAAATAAGTCTATATGTAAACGGAAATTTAATCTTCAAACAGAAACACAAACAAAAAATATTTATTTAGAACTAATTTTGATTCTAAAACGCAACTAATAGTAGTTATCTTATCAATATCAAAACAAAATGAATCAGTACAACGTGTGAGTATTAATAGTCTATTAGAAGTATTAACAATGTAGGGGGGATATAAACAAGATGATTCCGATTCGACGTGCGGCGCTCCCCGCCTTGTAAACAAACACTGGCAACATATCTCTAAATAGATCCTTAGTGCCACCTCTATGGAATATTTAGCATACCAAATCCCCATGCGTCATTCGCATGGCGTGACAATATATTATCGTAGAGAGGCGGGATATTCGTGTGTTATGTACCTATGTAACTTGGTGTATAATGTTTTGTTCAGTCTTTTTTTTGTAGTATTACATTTTATACTTGGCTTCCTATTTGGGTTACCAAAATAGGTCACAAAAAGGTAAAATTTCAAAAACGCCATAGTTTCTTTTTTACCTCCATCATTCCGAAGGAGCTTTTTACATGAGACTGTAGCTAAAAGAATGAACGTTGTAATATTACCGACTTATTTCGGCTGTTATAGGTAATAATCTCGAAATAGAAAAATTCTTCGAAAATAAATAACTTAATACCCATTCGTGTAAAATTACTAAATTACCTGTTAGGACTGTATTGCTTCGAGGAAGATATATAGGTGACGAGGTGGTTACAACCCTTCTATGACTATTCTTACAACTGAGGGAGCTGATAAGAAGATAACCCTGAACTTCCAGGCCGTTATGTTGGACACACTTCCGAATGTTCGGAACATAAAAAGTGTGTCCAACATAATGTATGTTACATCCACCAATACGGTTACAAAATTATCATAATTTGGCTTAGCTCTGTTGGCTAAGCTATGGTATATGGAGGGTAGATATGTGCCGAATCGTTAAAATAATATATTCGTGGATACGGATACAAATACGGATCATTGGTGACTAGATCTGCGAATAGGGACACGGCTCTCAACTTTCTTACAAATTTACTTACTTGCATTGTGCCCTTAGTCCGAGGTTATTACGTTTTCTCAAAACAATCATTGTTTACGTTTTCCCTGTCTATTTATCTATGTGCATTTAGAATTTTGTATATATATGGAATTTGTAAATAATATGAATTTAACAATAGGTATGAAAGAACCGTTTGAGATCCGCATAAAAAGTAACGGATACAGATATTATTCATGCCTCGGATATCCGCGGATACGGATATCCGGCACATCACTAATGGAGGGTGAGCGATGCGAGCTAGGGAATAGAGCTACGGATGCGAGTCAGAGATCACAACCGGTAGCTATAGCATTTTCATAGGACATCTTACACCCTTAGCATTATTCCTACAAGCTCGCTCTCTTCGGTACCTCGCAAATCTTTGGTAGAAAGGTAACGATTAAACCTAACAGTAAAGCGTAAGCAGGCAGTGGTAGTAGACGAAAGCTGTGCTTATTGCCGCATAATTTATGTACATGAAAATCAATAAAGTTGTATATATATACAACAGATTAATCATACATTACGTTGGAATCCACAGTTTGACAACGTTATAATACACCAGTAGAACACTTGTGCAAATCAACGTGTATACATACTTATATTTAAAGTACTGGTTACTGTGGCCATTGCATTGTCATTATTGAAAGGAAAATTTGAAGCATTTTAAAGAGGTACAATATTGTCAGTTACAATATTTTTTCTTACGCCACCGCCGGATCGAAACACGACCTCCACTGTGAAGCTCATGCAGGAAACTTGTCTATTTTTTTTATCACATAATGATTTAACAAACATCCAAAGTATTTTCACATAATTGCCATTTTTAAATGTTATTTCCAAGTGGACTTCGTATTGTTGATATTGTTCATCTAAAAGTTATTCGATTACGATAGATAGGTAGGTAGATAATTCAATCCTTAAGTAGCTATCTTGAATAAAGCAATTTGAATAGAAATTAGATGGTAACTAATAGCTGCCGTATGTAGAATAATTTACCATTGAAGTTTTTATAAATATAATATGGACGTAGCACACGAGCATGCAGTCCACCTGATGGTAAGTGGCCACTGCCGCCCATGGACGCCTTTAGTCAATCCCAGGTAAAATCAGGTTTTCCATGTTGTAAAAAAAAATGATTTTTAGGCGCTAGCGATCGTCCATACAACTCCCGACGGCTTAACTTTGCAAATCGATTGAAAGAAAAAAGAAAGATCAAAATGACAATAAAGCATTATACATTTATACAATTATTTTGAATTACATAATAAGAAAGTGAAGAACAACCTACGGATTTATTAATAAATAAATGCTATGGCATGTTAAAAGGACGGATACGGGCGTATTCATACTAACAGGCCCATATCTCCCTAATATAGGCCTATAGGGGGACCTTCAATCAATTACAGAACTAAATATCAAATAGGAATGGCTTAGTAGTATACGAATTAATATTCGTTTCTTCAAAGACAGTAGAAACATTTGTAGTTTGACTCTGGAGGCCAGAATCTAGTTTACCAGGTGGTAGAACCAGTGTAGTTCGACCGGGGAGGTACCACCGCCACCGCAGTTCGTGCGTTTCGGTGGAAGGGAGTGGTTGCCGGCTCACTTATATATGAAGCGACCATTTCAGTCCCCGGGAGTAGCAACGCATCTGTGATCGACTTCAGATAGAACT
>MOOZ01000438.1:18235-29767 GCA_002930495.1 Cecropterus lyciades | reverse complement strand
TGGGTGTTTATGTATTCGTCTTTGTGTGTCCATGGCACCCACGACACAGGAGAAAATCCTAGTGTGGGGCTATGAGTGTAGAAAGCGTGAGTGTAGAAAGCGTATTTGTCCTTAGTTTTAGTAACCGTTCAAAAAAATAGAACAAATATTCAAATTTATTACCATTGCTCAACCGACACCTATTGATTGATATCCTAAGTTCGTTTTGAAATACAATATTGTAATATCAATTTAGCATGATAAACTGTGATTTATGCAAAAGCTAGAAAAACAGTATATCAAAACTACAACAATTGTCATTTATCTTACAATTCGTAATAATCGCAGTTTTTCAACTGTTTCTTGTATATTCTCATTTCATAAAACACATTTTTTTGATGTTTTTCACGAAATCGCATCAATTTTTATATAAGTCATTATCTAACCAAACAACATCATTCGTTAGGTAATCGCCCCGCCTATTCCAGTCTTGTAACAGCAGTGCTAGGCGAAGTCTTATTCTGGCTTGAAGGACGTGGTAAGGGAGACATGAACGATGTGTTCCAACTTAGCCCTTAGAGGTTTTTTTTAATACAAAGGTAGCAGACGAGCAGCGCTTAACACTGCTGTTATTAGGCAGATATAGGTGTGTGTGTTTGTATAGGTAGGTACAAAGGTTTCTACCACCTTTAATTATCAAAACGCGGAGACGTTTTGATAATTAATAAATTTTGAAGGTGGTAGAACTCTTTGTGGTTCGACTCCGGAAGCACCACCGTCACACCTATTTCTGCCTCATACCAGCAGTTTAATGCGCTGTAATGTTCTGGTCTGAAGGGTGTGGTAAGGGAGACATACTTTTCCGAGGCATTCCATCTTAGTCCTCGGGGGTAGCAACACATCTGTGGCCAACCTCAGGTGAGACTTTGATCTTACCTGGGATTGATTACAGATGTCCATGGGCGGCAGTAGCCACTTACCATCAGGTGGGCTGCAGGCTCGATTGCTACTTCCATACTATAAAAAAAAATTAAAGGTGGCAGAATCCTAAAACTACTAAACTACACTCACCTCTAACAACACCAATTTGAATTTTGAAATTTCATTTTGAAATTTGATTTGTTGAAAACTAGGATCATTTATTTTTGAAAGATCAAAAATTTCTAAAACGTGCAGTATTATGCCGTTTAACCCAGCTTGAGCGATGGTTATATGAGTAGATAGTCATAGACTGTAATAATCACATACTCAGGTCGACTGAACAGCATGCTTGTTTGGACATGTAGGGTAGGTCAGCGATAACACACTTCATGTGGGGCTGTGTAGGCGGAGCAAGGGCTCAGTATAAGACCTAATGGACTTAAATTTTCCAGACCGAATAAAGTTTTATCCGCAAAGTGGTTACCCGCAAAGTTTCCGCAGTCCTTGACAATCGTTTTTTAATACGGCCCGATTTGATTGAAAGCCTTGCACCTCTTTGATTACCATATTACAGTGCGCAAACTGAACTGTGCGTTAGTTACATAGGAATTGAGATCTTATCAATTCCTATGTAGCTAATCTACTAGTAGTTAGCCATTGGTTGAATAGCCGCCGCCTACAACCGCCTTCGTTGACCTATTTATATAAATGACGGCCATCACTACCCAGGCTTACACGAATTTATTAAGAATTATTTATTATGCTGATACACATGTCATCTAACAAATTTACCAGAATTTTCTATATCCTGCTTTTAAATTTTCTCGTCGCTTTTTCTCTGTGAATCAAGTAACTTTTGAAGCGCGGTTTTTGTCGTTTAAAAGTAATCCTATAAAGACTCTACTTGGAATATAATATATCGATTTGTTCTTCAATGATAAATATCATTTTTAAATACGCGAGGGCCGCATCAATCGGTTCTTGATTAGGAAATGAACATGTCACAATTCCTGCAGCCAATTGATTGCCTAGGGGACTGAATTTAACGTTCATTTGTCTATTTCAGCCTATTTCAACATTTGTGAATCGAAGGGTCATGTCGTCTGTATCAGTAACCAACTCAATCATCTGGAGTTTTTACTTTATAAGTACTAATAATTATCCAAACTATTCTTGAATTTAAATAGGCATATGGAACAGTCCAGGGCTGGCCATATGTAGTAATCCGGATTTAATTTTTAAAGTATTAAAATAAATAGCATTGCCTACTCTATCGCCACCATCACCAATCTTCTCATTTGTGTAACTGAAGATTTTCTTCGAAATTACGATTTTAATCGCTTATAAAATTCCATCTTGGAGATTTTGGGAGCAGTCTCTCAGGATGAAGACATTGGCTCTGCCGGTCGTAGAATAGGGCAAGGGAAGTACCAATTTGCCGCAACACGATAATAGCCCCGTTTCCATCTGAGTTCTTCTGTGCCCGCACACTTGAGCTGATTAGCGCGCTCTCGATTTCCAACTATGGTTAATTCTTACCAAGTGGATTATTGTTTAAACGCTGTTAATTGTTCTCTTATAAGTTTTGTTTCTCTTTTCTTTTGTTTCTTTTTAGGATTCCAAAGGATAAAAACGGGACCCTATTATAAAGACCCCGCTGTCTGTCTGTGCGTCTGTCACCAGGCTGCATCTCATGAACTGTAATAGCTAGACGAGTTGATATTTTCACGGTACGGAATTCTTCGTGCGCGAGTCTGACTGGCACTTGGTCGGTTTTTTTCATTTGTTTCATTAGTTTCTTTTAAATTTTTGTCAGTTACATCGTTTTTTTTTCCAACATAAACAAAAATAAATTCAAATTCAAGCACACACTGAATGCAAATTTTGATTTTTGTCCTGGGTTTGGATGTGTACGTGCTCATATTTGTGTGTGTCACTATGACACCAAGGACACAGGGTTTTTTATATTCATAAGATTGAACTAGCAGACGAGCAAGCAGTTAATCTGATGGTAAATGGTCACTGTTTAGTGAGTACCTTGGCGTTAAGTATGAGTTTGTTATTACATACGATATACCCTGGCGCAAGAAATACTATTCATACTTTATTACTACGCTATGCAGTAGTGTTATTGGGGGGGAATAAGAATCAGCGGCGATCATCGTATATGTAGACAATAAAGAATTTATTGCGTGTCCAAGACTACATGTAACAAAAGTAAATTCTGCAGGTCCGGATCGAAGAAAACAGAACTTCTTTCCTTTGGGAAGTCGGTTAAAAATCAGTAGGACATAAAGCTTTTATATAATATAGAAGTAGCAAAGGATCAATAAACTACAGAACAGTGTCAATTCACTCGTACATTTGATTCGGTCTCTAAAGATACAGGATCTAAGCTGTTGTACATACATATAGATTGATATACATATATAAAAAATAAAACGCTTTCTACACTCATAGCCACTCGCACAGTAGGATTTTCTCCTGTGTCGTGGGTTCCATGGACACACGAAGACGAATACACAAACACCCAGACCCAGAACTGAAATGTAAACTCGTCATTCAGATGTCTATCTGGCCGGGGATCGAACCCGGGACCCCCTGCGTATCAGACCGGTATGGTGACCGGTCCACCACGTGGATCGTCAAGAAATATTGTAGTTAACCCCGCGGTTTCATGTTAAAAAATAAATGCAATAAGATTTTTAATTGTAGTATCTTTTGATAGAGTGGATGGATTAGAATGAAAAAATACTAATTAAGTTATTATTTATTAACTTTAATTATTATTAATATAAAAGTTCTTGAAATAACATACAGTATTTTGTTTTGATGCGATTTTAAGCACCAGTAGGCGGCAGTAACTACAAACCATCCGATGTACTTTTGCCAGTCAAACTGATAAATAAGAATACTATAACTGGCTATTATTTGTCATAAAACTGCTGGAAATATATTGTTTCCCACGAATTGTAAGATATTATCAGTTTTGTGGTAAATTATACCGTCGATCTAATTGTTATATTTGTGCTAAAATACTGAAAAACTCATTTTCCCACGGAATATTGAATAGTGTATAATTTTGGTATGATATATTTAATTATATTGGTAAAATATTAAACCGCGATAAGCATCAGGCGTAGCAAAGTCATATAACCAATGTTTAGAGAAACTTTTTTAGATTGATACAATTTGTATGCGTTTTTAGGTAAAAGGGTAAAAAAAGGTGTCTATTACAAAGACTCCGCTGTCCGTCTGTCTGTCACCAGGCTGTATGTCATGAACCGTAATATCTAGACAGTTGAAATTTTCACAAATTATGTATTTTTGTGTTGCCGTTATAACAACAAATACTAATAACAGAATGAAAATTTAAGGGGGGCTCCCATACAACAGACGTGTTTTTGTTGCCGTTCTTTTTATAGATGGTGGTACGGAACCCCTTGTTCGCGAGTCCGAGCCTCTTGTCCGGTTTTTCGTTTTACTTCGATACAATTCGAAGTGTTAAAATATTTGCACTTTATTGTAGTAAGCACTAAAACCCATAAATGTTTCAAACATACAATATCTAATTGATGACAATACGATTGGCGCCAAGAGATCGTTCTAAGAATTGTACAATTAACTTTGTCATGATTCGTATTGTTCAAATTGTTTGCGGAGCCATATGACTAGCGCTATTTGATTTTCGTATGTGTTTGTTGGTTTAGCGACTGTTTGTCAGTATTTAGCCATTTATAACCACGTTTTTTTATTAACTCGCTTTGCTTTTGTTTCATCGGTTGGTTTTTTTTTTATCTATCACACACGCACACGCACACACACTCACACACACACACACACGACAACAAACAACAACAAATAAACAATTGTTATTTCGCTACAAAATGCAGCGTTATTCGTGGGCTAATAAGATCGGACACATGCATTCGTTTTTAACGCTGAAATTGTATTGCATTGCACGTTTAACGTTCGTTCGCACTTAAACATGTTAAATTTCGTGCGATGTACTTGACAGGTACAGCAGGTACAGTTTGTTTGCAGTATTAACGTCTTATAAACACTATGATATACATACACAATGTATGCATCACTGTCTATCCGATATAATTTATCCTGCAAAAAACGTGTAGTGTAAACGTGTAATGCCGTGTAAATAGACCGTACAGACAATAGATCAGATTAGAATTATTTATTGTCGATTGTTTTGATGACGTATCATTACGTGAGTGTAAGATGATCAAGGCTACCACTATTTCTGACTGTAACAGTCATGCTAAGCGCTGCTATGTTCTGTTTTGAAAGATTTGATAGTAGAGACATATTTGTTCGCTGCCTTCTAACTTTTTTCTCAAGGGTATTCACGCATCTTTGGTTATCATCAGATTCTAATCTATCTGGATTTTATTACATAGACTCATGCCCAGCTGTGGGAAAATGATTGGTTGACGATAACAAAGTACAATGAGCTAAGAAATAGAATTAAGTTTGTAATCACAGAGAGACGTTTGGCGAAATATTGTGATAATGTATGAATGTTGTCTTTTACGCATAATTTTTTTTTTCTTTATAGCATGGAAGTAGCAAACGAGCATGCAGCCCACCTGATGGTAAGTGGCTACTGCCGCCCATGGACATCTGTAATCAATGCTAGGTAAGATCAAAGTCTCACCTAAGATTGGCCACAGATGCGTTGCTACCCCTGAGGACTAACATGGAATGCCTCCGAAACGTATGTCTCCCTTACCACACCCTTCAGGCACAACACTGCTGTTACTAGGCAGAAATAGGTGTGGCGGTGGTGCTACCGGAGTCGAACCACAAGGAGCTCTACCACCTTCAAAACCACTAATTAAATCTATATTAAATTTGGCACACATAGTTATAGCCAGAATTAACACATGATACTTTTCACCTTGGTAACCATGAACTAAGCGGACGATGTCACGGTAAAAAACTAGTTATATAAGTCTACAGATATTAAAGTCAGGCGCTTGGATCTCGGCGCATCGTCTGACCTCGTCTTGTCCTTATACGGTAGCTTACAGTAGAAATACTCGATAACTACACTCGCCACAATCAGACGAAAGATATTCGAGGCACATAATTTATTGAATGATGAATAGACAAACTCTTTCCTTTGGGATGTCGAGGAAAACACAGATTTACATGGTGGGAAAACGAACATGGTTCGAATACCCTCACCTATCTCTAGCTTGAAACAGTTCTTAGATTTCGATGGAAAGAAAGAAGAAAAGACGAAAGATTGAAAGAGTGTGGTTGCCCGTACACTTCCATATGAAACGAACATCTTAGTCCTCGGAAGAAGCAATGCATCTAAGTTAACATGATATGAAGCTCCTTAGAGATATCGATCACTTACTATCGGGTGGATTGCATGCTGGTTTGCTACTTTAATTTAATGAAAAGTATTTATTAATTCAACCTATACATAGCGCTGTTTTCTAAAAAAAATTATCCTACACGATGCAAATAGTTTGGGTATCGTATTTTGCCTTTCCTGTGGGAATGTGGAATAAGTATTTTGCGAAACTCAGTAGTGGGAACGTAATGGTCGATTACACAAAACGCGTAGCGGTTCTCAAAGATTATTCGCGCGTGCGTCGGCGTTCATTGAAGTCGGTTTAACCTGAATACCGATATTCGTACGTGAGAAAGTCTCGGATGCGTTAATGCGTGAGGTCGGCATCATATTATCTTGTGGTGTTATCACGATTGTTGAGCCTGTAAATCACGTACAGTAAACGTAGGTAGGAATTAAACGATCCTTATAAAGGTCGTGAAGATAATGCACATTTATATCTGTGTTCCAAGTCACCCGTTAAAATCGATACTCAAGTTACCGTATTACAAATAGTTCTTAATATAATTGAGAAATCTATCAAACCCCATTTGACTGATATGCTGCTTACTTCTGCCTAATAACACTGCTAAGCGCTGCTTTGTTGGCTGCGCTGGTTTGAAAAATGTGATGAGAGAGTCATACTTATGGGCGGCCATTTATCATCAGTGGAACTGCATGCTCCTTTGCGACTTCTATATTATATTTATGTCCTACTGATACCGACTTCCCAAGGAAAGAGGTTATGTTTTCTTTGATCTGGACCTATAGAATTTGCTATTGTTACATGTAGTATTGGACACGCAATAACTTCTTTCCTGTCTACATCTACGATGATCGCCGCTGATTCTTATTCCCCCCTCTTGACTACGGCTTTGCCCAAAATCATTACTGTGACAAAGTCAAAGACGACTGTGTCGCTTCTCTACAATCCGGATGTAACACACTTCAAATGTGTTGTAATTCACAGTGTGTTCGCTTAACGGCACACCAATCAGATTAGTGAGTTTAAACGCAATGGCGTTTTAATGAGGACGTGTGTATATTTAAATTTTAAGATTTGAGAAAATATATAAGGGAGGAAATGTTTTATTCCGTTGAGGAAGCCTAGTAAATCGCGATTATGTTTTTCGTTCGGTTTTTATTTTGTAAACTTTGCTTGTCTTTGGCATTACAATGTGACAGTGAATATGTGTATTCTATGTCTGTTTCCTAACTAAGGCAATTATTTAATTAACTAAATATTATTATTTTTTCTCTTTGGGAGTGTTTATATTAAGATCGGTTGATTATAGCGTCGTAGGAACGCTATTTGATGCGATACTAAGGCTCAAGTTTTGTTGACTAGACCACTAAATTTTAGTTATTAAAGTCTGAGGATTTAACTTGACTTAGGAAAATACGTGGCTTTTTTTATAATATGGAAGTAGCAAACGAGCATGCAGCCTACCTGATGGTAAGTGGCTACTGCCGCCCATGGGCATCTGTAATCAACCCTAGGCAAGATCAAAGTCTTACGTAAGGTTAGCCACAGATGCGTTGCTACCCCTGAGGACTAAGAAGATCGAATGCCTCGAAAAAGTATGTCTTCCTTACCACACCCTTCAGACCAGAACACAGCAGCGTATAGCACTGCTGTTATTAGGCAGAAATAAGTGTGGCGGTGGTGCTTCCGGAGTCGATCCACGAAGAGTTCTACCACCTTCAAAACTACTCCTGAGGCGTAAGTTGGAATGCTTTGTGAATGCAAAACAACACCTTTAAACCAGAATGCAGCAACGCCTAACGCTGTTGTTGATAACATTAAAGTTTTCAGCTATCCTGTTTGGCAACCCAGGACATGTTCTGGTTTTTTCATGTCATGAAGTTCAAGTCACAATAACATAAATAATAACATTATAAATTAAACTAAATATTTAGTAAATTTTCAAATTTAAAACTTGATTAATAGTAACGCAAAAGTAAACGCAAAAAAAAGTTACATAAAATTCAAGTCATAATTGTTATTTAAAATAAATAATAAATAAAATAAACGCTTTCTACACTCATAGCCCCACACTAGGATTATCTCCCGTGTCGTGGGTGCCATGGACATACAAAGACGAATACACCCAGACCCAGAACAGGAATCTAAACTCATCATTCAGATTTCTGCCTGACCGGGGATCTAACCCGGGACCGACTGCGTGTCAGACCGATATGGTGACCGCTCCGCCACGCGGGTCGTCGATCGTTATTTATTATTGCTATTGTAGTTTATACTCCAAATGCAACTTTTTGAAAAGGTTTCCATTCTCACCAAGAGTTGTACAATCTTTAACTTGATGCAAATACAAACGAAATGGAAAGCTCCCCTATGCATACGTGTATATAACTAACTGTATGAATTCAATGACTATGTGGGTCTGACAGATGAATAAGTATTTGTTACACAGCGAGCGCGATCCGATCAACTTTAAAAACGAAATCATATATTTTGTACGTCATATATATAGTATATTTCTATGATATTGTTTTGATTTATTGGTTGTTTTCTATTGTTTGCGCTGTAAAATAGTTATCGTGTGTAGTTTCGATTAAAAAGAATCGAGTTCCAATAGAATGGACGTATACGTAAAATACCTTGAATCATATAGTATTTAATTGCACACGCGTTTTGAATTCCATTCATATTGTTTTGAGATACATTTATATTTCAATTTTAAACCAAGGCCGTTGTTAAGCGCAAAATTAAAAAAACAAATAAGCGAGAAATTCTTTGTAATCGATCGCCTAATCCAAAATGCGTCGAACTGCAAGGTGTACCTGTCCTGTTAATACTGTCCAATCCAGTGCAGTAGGGCCAAATCTAGTTTGCTTTAATTGCGTTTTGGTAAAGTGGTTACTGTAGATAAGGGAATCGCAAACTAACCCCATAGCCCGATTACTTTTAAGATCGAATCTGTAGTTTATCGTATTGATATAAAATTCATATCAATTTAAAAACTTTACGATTGCCCAGTTGTCGGTTCCCAAAAGGATCGATATTGACCACTTTGGGAATCCCTGTTCTATTTTTTTTTAATATTAAACGAAAAATCGTTTATCGCTTGTCGCCAATCGATAGTTGTGAAACAAGTGCACATCTACGAGTACATTTACACCCTCACTTTTTGTTTATCGTAGCCGTCACTGGGTCACCTGTTGGAACAGCTGTTTTATTACTGTTCATTGTTATGAGCTCCCATATGGAGTCTGTTCATGGAGGTACTAAAACAAAATTTTTGAGGGAATTTTTTTACGTTTGTTTACTATCTGTATAGTATTGTAGCTATTTTTGATATTCATACTAATGGCTAGCTGTCCCGACAGACTTTGTCCAGTTTCAACTATTAATTTTGACAGCGTCAAACAACTGACAGTTATGTCAAACGCCATAAGGTTAAATTACAAAATTATAATGCCAGCGGTTTTCTTAGATTTTCTATATTTCCGCAAAACTTCTTATTTTCCTTTTATAAGAACCTTCTCTTGACTATAACAAATACAACAATAAGAATTAGGGAAATCGTTCCAGCTTTGAAGTTTTTCATTTTTGAATATGGTAGAAGTCTTTGTGGTTCGACTCCGGAGGCACCACCGCCACACCTATTTCTGCCTAATAACAGCAGTGTAATGCGCTGTTGTGTTCTGGTCTGCAGGGTGTGGTAAGGGAGACATACTTTTTCGAGGCATTCCATCTTAGTCCTCAGGGCAGCAACGCATCTGTTGCTAACCTTAGGTGAGACATTGATCTTACCTAGGGATGATTACATATGTCCATGGGCGGCAGTAGCTACTTACCATCAGGTGACTGCATGTTCGTTTGCTACTTCCATAGTATAAAAAAGCCATTCACGCGGGATGCCGTGACCAAGGGAAATAGAGATTTGTTTTTACCCAACTACGGCGAAGCAAAAGGAGGATTATGATTTTGATTTGTACGTATGTATGTGGGTACGGATGTTCATCTGTTCCCTCATAAGTTCTAAACTAGTTATCATAATTAGACAAATAACGTGTCGATAGAAGCCTCTTTACTGTCCGCTGGCTATAGATTGTATGACGTTACATTAAATTGACTACAGCGCTCTCTAGGAGACTTGAAGTAAAAAATAATAAAAAAATGTTGTGTAGGGTATCAAATAAAAGAGCTTTTCTAGCACATTTCAAATATTTTAACATTATTAGCTATTGATCACGTTAAATAAAAAGAAAGTTTAAATAGTTTAAACGCAACAACTATAACGCGCTCACGCATACGATCACGTCTATCCTTTAAACAAAACTCTATCAGTATGACGTATAAAAATACGTTAAAATATAATACGTGTAAGTAAGTTGTTTATTCATTAGCCGGTAAATTTTTAATAGTTTGTGCGTTATAATTTCAGCGGAGACTATTTTCTTGTTTCGCCCTATTAGAGCGCGTTTTAGTAATCGGGTTTTGTTTTTTAAATTGCTTTTTATGATATATATAGATATATATATAGATTCATCTTCGTTTAATCATACTGTGCCCTCAGTATGAGTTTACTACGTTTATATTATTTTTTATATATTTATTATGTAGTTCGATCTGCGTGTTTGTGTACACGGTGTGCTATTATTATATGCGTGTTCGCATACACTGGGCACTCATAACAAAGGAACATTGTAGGCGTCGAAATGTTATTTTGCTCCGATAGTAAAATCAACTTCCACATTTCAAAGGTTAATTTTTAACCAAAATTTACATTATTATCGCGGTCTCTTATCAAAGAAGTGTGTAATGGATGTATGTAATTTATGTTAAAAGTTAAAATATTATTTTTTATTGTGACACTAATGTTTATAATATATATGTATAATTTATTTTTATGTAAAACACTACTATTTAATTACTTAACTTTACTATTTAATACTTAACTTAACTTACTATTTAATTACTTAACTTAACTTACTATTTAATTACTTAACTTACTATTTAATGTGAAACATTGAATTCATATTACTGATGGAATGAATCGGATATGTTTTATTTTTTAATAGTTTTATTTCACGTTAAAGCTGAAAACAGTGTGGATAATTTTTATGTATTTATGATATAATAACAAATTTAAGTCATTTCAGTACATTCAAGAAACAGCAATAATGAGCTTTATTGCTTTACTAGCTGCGCCACACGGTTTCACCCGCGTATTAGTTACTACAAAGAAAACTAATTTATGTATTTATTTGGATAAGAATAAATATTATATTTATAAAAACAA
>MOOZ01000437.1:490528-505597 GCA_002930495.1 Cecropterus lyciades | reverse complement strand
ACATAGGATTATCTTAGGAAGAATTTCATTCTACATCTTGCACGTTCGTACTAAAAGAACACGTATCTAATTCGAATCGTGAAGGATCGTCTCTTTTCCGTTTTGTGTGGATGGATTTTTATTCTTTGATTATGTGGATATTGTTAGGGTTTCGTACCAAAAGGGTAAAAACGGGACTCTAATACTAAGACTCCTCTGTCTGTCTGTCTGTCTGTCACCAGGCTGTATTTCATGAAACATGATAACAGTATGAACAACAACATGAAAACACATGTCAACGCCGTGACTATAGTCAAAAACCAAGTTGAGAAATAAGGGCTGATGGGCAGGCGCATGGACGGATAGACAAACGTCCATGAGCGATGGTGACTATTTTTTTTTATCACCTGATGATAAGTGGTTACTGTCGCCCATGGACATCTATAAGCAACTTCATATAGAACAGTGGATCTATCTGAAGTCGGTCACAAATGCGTTGCTACTCCCGAGGACTGAGATGGTCGCCTCATACATGAGCGAACCGGCAACCACACCCTTCCAACGAAACGCAAGAACTGCTTGCGGTGGTACTTCCCCGGTCGAACTACGCTGGTTCTACCACCTGTGAACTAACTACTATTTAACGTCTTGCTAGTACATTTTCTACGTCATATTCATAAAAAAAAAAACTTTTTCTTTAAAAAAAGACAATAAGTGCAGTTTTTCGGGTATTTTTCCTAATACGTGCTATTATCCGCACATACTAACACACCGACCTCTAAGGTTTATTAAATATTTTTTTTTGTATATTAAATTAAAAGTATTATTTTTTATTGTGTCGCAAGCACAACCGCAGGAATGTTATAGTATTTCAGTAAACAAAACTAAAATTTAAAGCTTCATTTTCACGATAGTCGTGTTAACCTTTAGGGACCTCTATATTAGCATACGAAAAGAAAAAATAACATCAAATAATTCCAAGTCTAGTCTAGGTTTTGTGTATTTTGTATATCTTTGACTAGCCTTCATTTTATACATAATCCCCTGTGGAAAATAACCGAATCCTTTCATAGTTATCGTGTTCATAATAAAGAACTTTTGTTGTTATTATGTTGTTATTTTTGTAATAAATCAGAGTATAATACATATTTATAAAAGTAGTAGAGTATGCAGTCCAACTAATGGGACCCATATATACCTGCGATCATCCCCAAAGAAGATAAGGATTTTATCTAAAGTAAACATAAACATATACGATTTCTACACTCATAGCCCGACAATAGGATTTTCTCCTGTGTCGTGGGTGCCATGGATACACAAATACAAATACACGAACACCCAGACCCGGAACAGAAATCTAAACTCATCATTCAGATGTCTGGCCAGGGATCGAACCCGGGATCCACTGCGTGTCAGACCGGTATGGTGACCACTCCACCACGCGGGTCATCAAACACTTTAAATAAACGTTTTCTATACTCATAGCCCCACACTATGATATTCTCCTGTGTCTTGGGTACCATGAACACACAAAGACAAATACACAAACTGGGTCTGGGTACCTAGAACAAAATCTAAACTCATCATTCAGATGTCTGTCTGTTTGGCGACCGCTCTGCCACGTAGGTCGTCAAAGTTGATATCCTTTGCTACACCTGAGATCTAAGTGGGAATGCCTCAGATAAGTATGTCTCCCGGAAGCATGGTCTTTTAGGCTGAAACTAAGCAAATCTTAGCACTGCTATTAACTGGAAACAATATAACTTGTGTAGTTAATTTATTTAACCCAATTAAGTTCAACATATCAGTAGTGCATTATAGAATAGTTTCATATACTTTATACGTTTTATAACAAAGACAATCAAATTCGTAAGACTTTGAAAGTCACAACTCTAATTCTTTATTTCAGTCGCCTTAGAGCAATCGAGACAAATGATGTATCATCAGATGCATCATAGATAGATACTTAATATCAAAAGTACTTTTTACTAAAATTGGAAAATAATTTTTTTTGTATACTATTTTTCCAATCGAACAGAGTTTCACTCGACAAAATTACTGTGTTATTTGTATCAAGTATAATACACGCTCTCAACAGAAATCAATAAGCATAAAATCTGAACAACTCTTATCAAACCACTCGAATAGTAATGCTTTTGTAGATAAAACGACATTGTATCGTTTTTAACATTAAAATTAATCCCACACTCGCTTTAGGATATTGAACATGGGTATTTTAACTATTGGTTGCTTTTAACCAAGTAAATATCTATTTTTAATATAATGAAGTCGTAATCATTATTTTGGTACTTCCAGAAGAGTCAATATATTTTTTTAGCAGTATAGAAGTAGCAAACGAGCATGCAGCCCACCTGATGGTAAGTGGCTACTGCCGCCCATGTACATCTGTAATCAAACCTAGGTAAAATAAAAGTATCACCTAAGGTTGCACAGATGCGTTGCTACCCCGGAGGACCCTTCAAACCAGAACACAGCAGCGCATTACATTGCTGTTATAAGGCAGAAATAGGTGTGGCGGTGGTGCTTCCGGAGCCGAACCACAAAGAGTTCTACCACCTTCAATATCTATGAATACTCTAGATAAAAGTTAAATCAAAATAGTTTTATTGTAGATCTAAAAATCTCTTAAGCTTAATATTAGATTAAGCTTAAGAGTTTTCTTGGTTGAACGCGCTAATCTCAAAAATTACAGGTTCGAATTAAAAAAGGTTTGTTTGTTAAATAGTTCACTTATTAAGGAATGGTATAGTCTATATAACATCACGTTATGTTTGTTTTTTCTTATGTAGTAGCAGGTGAAACCGCGAAGCACAGCTAGTTATTCATAAAAGCAACATTCAAATCGCCTTTAGGAAATACATTTAATGCTCCATCCATCAATCCATCTTCCTTTTGATGTCCTCTGCTGGTCATTCATCTTTTATGAGTGTTGATGATCGTAGTTGGTGTTAAATATACACATGAAGGTGCTGCAAGCCATCTCCTGGATTTTGGCTCTTAGTTGCCTCAAACGACAAAGTCCACGACGTCCATGGATAGAGATCCCTCTCTACCCATGGACGTCGTAGGAGACGATTATTCAAGCAGAAGGGTATGCCGACTCCACACGGAATAATTTTATATTATAAATTATTTATATTTCCTATCATGTAAAAGAAGTAATCTTGCGGAGATCTTGAAAAATATATCTCTTTGGTACAAAATCGACGTACACAATACATTTACCTCATTGTTTTACCAATGTCTGAGACACACATTACTGCAAAAATCAATATAATAATATCATTAACTTCTAATATGCTATATAAAAATGGATAAAGCCTGAGATTCTAACCGTAAACTCTCAGCATACTCGAATCTCAAACCACTATTATACCGTATTAAATTTTTTTTTTATATTTTCAGCATCACCACCCAATGACACACTACTCCTACTTCGGCAGCGACTCTTCAGACTTCAACTCCGACTACGCCAACAGCTACATGTACTCGTCTGGTGGCGGGTACGGCAAGGACTGGCCCTCGAACAGGGCCTACACTCTGCCCAAGCCAAGACCATCACCTGCTCCCGTTTACATTACTGCTCCTGGGGCTACTGCGTAAAATAAAGACCTTATCACTTACACACTAGCTCCTGTTAACGTCATTGCTCCTAGAAGCCGCGTAAATTCAAAATCGTATTTGCCTTTTCTTCTTTACATCACTGCTTCTGGAAGCCATGTAAAAAAATAACATATCTATTATACATCGGCTCTTATTTAATGTAAACTCCCAATGTGCGCTCCCAGAAACCGTGTAAAAGCTTAAAAGCTTAAAACTAATTCGCCTGTTTCTGTTTAAATGACTGCTCCTGTGGCGGTCGCGTTAAATGAAGAGATTATCATTAAATTTACTCCACTTGCACTTGCTCCTGTTTAAATAACTTCTCCGGGGGCAGCCTAGTGAATTAAAGAACTATTTATCTTTTCACCTGCTCCTGTTTGTAACAGAACGTAACAGCTGTTCTTGGAAATCGCATAAAATAAAGAGCTTATGTACTGGCTCCTGTTCACAGGAGCCAGTCCTATTCGCATCACTGCTCTTGGGGCAGCTACGTAAATTAGAAAACTATTTGTTCATGCACCTGCCCCGGTTACAATCAATGTTCTTGGCGCATAAATTGACAACCTTATTTATCTACTCCCGGTCACAATCTTCATTGAGACAGAGAGTTACTGTACAAATTATTAAATTATTTATTGACATAAATTTTAAGTAACTTATTTATTACACGATAAAATTAATTATTTATTAAGCATAGATTATCGTTAGACAAATTTCGTAGAACTCGATAGGTAAAATATTTTATTAAAGTGTCGTATTAAATGATTATAATTAAGCTGTGTATTTTTTTTATTTTTTATTTTGTACAAAATAAAATATTATTACGATATACTTTGTTTTATTTTATTTGGTCTATATATCTTTTTACATCGTACGCATTGAGTATGTCACAGTGATAAACTTAAGTTTTCTATACAGAGCGCTTGGCTTGAAATCTAAGATAAACCTACGAATTTCTTCATTATAGGTACCTATATAATGACATCTTGGCGGAGGCGGAGGCGGATGCGAAAGATAGATGTTGCACCCCCGCGGATGCGGAGGTTAACGGAGGAGGAGATGGATATGAACTTTACATAGTAAAAATTCAATTACTAATAATCGAAATTAAGAAGAGAATTACATTCACGAACTATAACTTTGCAAATTTGTCGCCTTCTGTGCCGGCTGTCACTAAATAATTGTTGACTTAACACTGAACTTGATGGCGCTGATAAGCAAGTGCAATATATGGGAGAAAAAACGTTATATTTGATGTTATATCTCTATCATAATAAAGATTTCCACCTCGTCGCAACATGTAGCTGAACGACCGCGTCTCCTACCGCGCTTACGTTGATCTTTACGTCCTTGCGCGTTGTACGTAAAGATCAACGTAAATAAACCTCCGTCAAAACTCCGCAAAAATTTTGTGGAGGCGGATGCGGAAACGTAGGTCCGATTTTTTGCGGAAGTTTCGCAATAACGGAGGTGGAGGCGGAGTTCCGTTACAACCCTAATAATAAGGAATTATACATACAATTCTACTACAGATCCACACTAAGACCTTTATTTGTATCGTGGCTGCTGTATACAAAGACGAAAACCCAAATACTCAGACCTAGGAACAGAAATCTATACTCATTATTTAGAATTCTGTTTGGCCGTGGATCGAACCTTGAACTGCGTTTCAGACCGGTATGGCTCGGTATGGCTCCACTACGCGCGTCAGGTATCAACATATTCACAATATTTTTATTCGAAACCAGTTGTTGTTCTTTGTTTGTAATGGGATGACTATGACTGCAAAAATCAGGAAATCTGGCTAACACGACTATCAGGAATTCTTTCGATATATGCCCTCAAGTTATCTACCACGTACTATTGGTATATCAGGGATCCCACTATTGAAACTTCCAAAATACAAATAAAATTCCATCAAAGTCCTTTGATCGTCGGAACGATCTAAGGGATCTTACTAATATATTAAAGCGATGGGTTGTTATAAATATTCCTACAGTTTGAATCGCAAAGGAGATAGTTACATCCCCCGCGACTTCTGTAGATAGTAAAATCTAAAAAGTAAAATACATGTTGCCGCCATAGAATAGCAATCGTTAAACGTGAAGGCATTATGGTTTAAAATTATCGGAAATGAG
The DNA here is from genome assembly GCA_002930495.1 of Cecropterus lyciades. NCBI lineage: Eukaryota > Metazoa > Arthropoda > Insecta > Lepidoptera > Hesperiidae > Cecropterus > Cecropterus lyciades. Next base: position 499,856 of record MOOZ01000437.1, on the reverse strand, counting down.
TACACTTAATTTCTCTGTCACGAATAAGGACCTAAATACCATGTGACCATCTTGGTCCTCAGGAATGATAAACCCTATGTAAAATACTTTAGGTAGGATGTTTGTTCTATGTGGTGTTATAGGCGTCCTTGGACGACAGTCAACATTTACAACCATGTGTTTTGCATACTCGGTTTCACTTTATTAAAGTTGCCAAGTGCGAGTCGGATTCGCAGGCGAAGGGTCCGTAGCATTTCCATTAACTACCAACATAAGTTTTTCATAGTGTTGAATTACAATGAATTACAATGTTATGTTATTCAGTTTTTGAAAAAGTGCTATATTTCAAAAACTGTCAACCGTATATTGTTTGAACCAATTTTCGTTGAAAGTTTACCTGTATATATATGACATATGTTTTATCCAGTTTTTCACTATCTTAGTTTAAAAGTTAGAGGGGAGTGGGCACATTTTGCCGCTTTACAAAGGTTTATCTCTCAAATAATCGTCTTTGAGAAAAAATGGTTTCAGAACACAAATATATATATATCTATATATATATTTACGTGATTGTAAAACTGGGGCATATTAGACCATTACAGGCATGTTGTAAAATTCTACTATATACCTATATTCTACAATATACCCCAGTTTCGTTTCGTAGCGCCGCCATTATTGTTTTATGACTTTAAACAACACGTGGAACGAACGGATATAGGTTATCTATCACAGTTTCTATATTTCTAATTGTAATTTTAATATAAAAAAACAGGTCATTAAGTTAGGTAAAAAGCACACTCACGCGTCGTGCAAGACGAAGGACTAGTGGCGCCATTGCGTGTGCGTCGGAACTTATTCTTTATCTCTGTCTGTCTGAGCAAGAGAGTGGTGGGGCATATTTTCCGCTGGGGCGTATTGTAGAGTTTTACCCTAGTTACCCCACACGTGTACGTAAGATGAAACTTTTATTTTTGAGTTTAAATTTAATATATTTTTTATATTTGTACATAATTCGGAAAGCGGTTTACAGAAAACACTTACCTTCCAAGTTTTAGTCTTAATAGTGTCCGAATAAAATGGCTGTGACATACGGACAGACAGACATGACGATGATGATGAAAGAAGAAGAAAGAAGGAAAAAAGAATAATACGCATTGAAATTCAGATAATGACCGTTATTTACATGAAATGTTATTATTTTAAATCCAAATGACTTAAATTCAGTGTCAACGTAGTCTTAAATATATCAAATTCATTTCATCGAATGAAGTTATCAACACTAAATCTTTTAAAAACTTATGTAGTGTAATTATCATTTATTTATAGTAATGAAAAACAAATAAGCCGACCGAATGGTCTGACAAGATAAGATATGAGAAGATAAACTTATCTTCTTTACTGTGGTATCCGAGGCGTACCAAGTTAATCATCACGGGTAGCTACGCATCTATGGTTAACCGCAAGTAGGATTCTAATAATATCTGGACTTGCACACGTGTACATTTACGGTAGTTATTTACTATCAGATGAACTGCACGCTCGTTTGGACTGCCACTGCCAGCATGGACGTTTGTAATCAACCTTAGACAACAAGATTCCTACCAGAGATCGGACAGAGATACGTTGCCACAACAGACGACCAAGTTCTAAAGCCTCTAACCGTTCTTCTATATCACTTACTTTAAAAATCGACAATACAATTTGAAACTCAATTTATTTCGACGCTGACTCCACAAAACGTATTACTTGTCGCATCCATTGGGACAAACATAAAAGGTTCTGTACCAACGTTGCGTACATTTTGTACGTGACGTGAATAATTTGTTGCATATACGAGTAAAATCCGAAAGAAAATTGTCTTTAATTCTAAATTAGATTCTGACTCAGATGAGATGAGAATTACTTGAAGTGTATTATCCAATTTGCACGGAAAATAGTTCATTACAATCAAGTTTTCCATTAGTACTGAAGAAATCAAAACGTATATATGCAACCAAAATCTTTAAAATGAAGGAAAATTAAACAATAATATTATAAAAATATTTAAGTCTCCTAGTAGAGTAGTATTTCCTGCTTAATTAAAAGACGCCAGACCCAACATATATTGACATAGGTAATAGGTAGGGGTAGGTATACGTAAGATAGTCAAAATAGTGTTGGTAGTTTTCCCATACATAGGTATGTATGAGGACCCTTCCCAGAGCTACTTGCCCTGGGAAGGGTCAAAGGACAGGATGCAAGGGAAACCCCGGTGTGTTCTAGCTGAGATCCCGGGGTCTACCTATATAGACATAGAGGCCACCAAGGGGTTTTAGTGAGATAAAAAATCTCACATAACTCTGCTTTTCCCCAGAAGGGTGGGGTATCTTGTAAAGATTTCCCCCTTGAAACAAAAAGATAGTGTAGCTACCAATTTGAAACTGTTATACTTTTACCGGTACCTCGGAACAACGAAAAATCCTTCTTAAAATGCCATGAAAATGATTGTGGAAAATTATACGTAATCGAAGTCTGATGGCATCAACGTTACGCATAGTTCTTTCACGAGTAATTGCAATACAAGAATAACAGGCGCGGTGACTTTATTATACTGAAAAATAATCCCGTAAGTTAATAAATAACCTAACGTAGTACTTTAGGTATAGGCATTGGTCTAGCCGTAGACTCCAAAGATCTGATGGATGGATGGATGGATGAATCAACAGCAAAACTGTTGTGAAACACAGCAGTTTAAAATGTGCGAGAGAAAAGCTTAAGATATAAATCCCATCCTATTAGGAGTTATTGATAACCTATCATCGGCCCGACAGCATTTTCGTTCATTACTTTTATTTCATAAAAAAATAGTATATATTTAAGTATAAAGTCGTTTTACGACGCGGAAACCAGTAAAGATTTGATTGCACAGCGACTTTATTAATGTTCACATCAATGTAATGAAAACTTAGGGTGCGACTCGATTTGTCCGGAGTATTATTGAGATTTTTGACGATAGCAGTTTTCATCCCCAATTCAGATTTAATAGGATCTCTTTCAAAGTAATTGTAAACAGTGCTAACAAATAATTAGGAGTTCTTTTTTTAAATTTCTTTAGGGGTTATTTGTATTCGTGAGGAATTTTTAATGTAATTATATTATTATGTATTGATGTTATGGATCCGGGGCTATTCGACCTCCTTGAGAATTGCCCGGGTAAAGAAGAGATCCCTCGAGGCCGAAAATCGCTGCCCAACGCATGTTGACTTAGCCCTAGCATATGAGAGACCTGAAGGGTAAGACGTCCTAGTACACACAGGAAGGGATCTTCATTTTCAATCCAACTACCTACATATTAGCACTAAAATTTACTGACAGAAAAAGTACAGCTTAAAATGATGCACGTAAGCATGAAACTACACTATAAAATAATGTGTAAAAGATAGTTACCAACCACATATTTAGTGGGGGTCAGTATTTCCAAGCGTCGTTTACACCGAGCCGACAGCCGTCTTGCTGGTGGTTGTTCTCCCTTTCTGGTACATCTACATGCCTGACTTATACCTGTGATGAAAAACTGCTGTGTTCTTTTTAAACGATGTGGCTGTGGCCTTAGTATCTCTATACTAAGAGTCGTTCAAACTTTGTCATTGATGGTAGAAAAGACTCTTAAATCACAAGTCACTTAGACTAGTGATCCTAAACACGATGATCGTGTTTGGGATCACTAGGTCTATTAGTGATTATCTCTCTAGTTCTATGATAAGAATAGGGTTACGGTATCCCCTGCCTGTCGTGAGATACAACTAAAAGGAGGCTTCCGGGGTTGTGGAATGCAAGAGTAGGAGCTCGAACCGTCCAGCCAAGCGACCGTGGGAAGGACGGCGGTATGTGTGGCCGTATACCGTCGTAAAGACCAGACGATGCGATTCGCCCAGACCTCACTTAGTTGTTGCTCGATGAGGCAATGAACTCAGAGGACTTTGGAATGCAATGTTCCGTACGCATTGCCGAGGACGGCAAAACGCAGCTTACGTAAGTCTCATGATCCATGTGTCAATGAGACAAGCAAAAAGTCCTAAAGGTTGTAGAACTATTTGTAGTTCTACTAGCAGAAAACTCTAGAGGCACAACCGCCACATCAATTTCAAACTTATAACATTACACATAAACACCATAGAAGTAAAAAACGAAGAAAAGCGTTATAATAATCACGGGGACGTATACTCCCGACTCTCCCATATGCTACGGTTAAGTCGACATAACAGGGCGTTTGGGCAAGGATGTTCGGACCTCGTGGGGTCTCTTTACCTGGGCAATTCTCTAGGAGATCGAATACCTCCTGGATCCTTAACATTTAAACATGCTAATACTGTACAACTGTAAAAGATATTTACTATCCCCATTGTTTAGTGGATGTTTGAATTGTCTCTCTCTGGTCGTTCTAAGCATCAAATATGTAATTGGATCACGCACGTCTTCGTCTGACATAAAAAAATAAACTAACATTTTAATCCCGATTACAATTACGTATTCTCGTACCTTCACTAACTTTTCTTAATTTTATCTTTTACATTTTTTGTTTCTTAACTCTTTCATGTTTATGTTTATAGGCAACGTGCACAACGTTGCTTTAATTTAACATTTAAATTCTTACGTGTTTACACGCCTTATCCCTTCTCTCTTTATAGCCACGTTTTTAGATAACACCGGTTTTACTACTGAGAAAATAAGAAAAAACTTGTTTGTTTCATAACCATTCAAATTCAAATGGTGTTTATTTAATATACACAGAACTGTTCTTTGACTGAATAAGGTTTTAAGATGTTAGAAGTTTTTGTTATTCGTTGCATGGCGTCAATGCTACTTTTAAAAGCAATTTTGAGCGCTTTTTTCTATTTGGGAGGGTCTGGTAAACGAAAGATGCGTGTACAGTAGTAGAACTTTGTCCACAACTACCAAAAGGTGGTTGAACTCTTTACGGTTCGTCTCCGGAAGCACCACGGTCAAAAGGAGGGTAATTTTTTCGAGCGAATGTATGTATATTTGTTTGTATATATGTCAATTTCTTTAGCACGCGTTACAGCCCAAACGGCTTGAGAGATTGTGACGTATGACATATCATTAGAATCGTCACAGTGTGGAAAGTGACACAGACTATATATAAAAAAGACGCCTACAACTAGGGGAAAGGGAAGGGGGAAGTGACGACTTTTTTATTATCATGATAATATGGGTATCAAATGAAAGCTAGTAAATAGACCATTCTAAAAATATATAGTAATACTTTTAACTGACTATTTTGACGAAAACTCCTATTATGTGTTAAATTAAATGTACCATGTTCTGTTCATGCATAAATAAATGATTTGAATTGATTTGATTTAATTTGATCATTATGAACAAAACATCGTAAGCAGTCGGGGCTTTTTTAGCATTTTTAACAATGTTACTGGTTAGCCTAATAACAGCAGTGTTAAGCTCTGCTGCGTTTTGGTCTGAAAGGTGTAGTAGGGGAGACAAACTTATACAAGACGTCTCCTTCTCGTCCGCAGGAGTAGCAACGCATCTGTGGCCAACCTCACATAAGACTGAATTATCTGGGGTTGACTACAGCCATAGCCGGCAGTGGCGACAGCATGAAGTCAACATCAGGTAGACGGCATGATTGCTACTATATTATATAAAAAAAACATGAATCTGGTAGTTAATTATAAAAAAACAGTCACCGCGTCACGTCACGTTTTGATTGATATCTGATTTAATAATGTCGAAGTCGGAAGGATAATTTCAATCGGAAGTTTTGACTTTTCTAAATCGGAGTCAAACCTACGGTAAATCGACAATTTTATTCAAATCTTGTAAAAATAATAAAAATAAGTAAAAAGTTTCTTAATTAGCATAGATAATGACTAACTAACTAAACTAACTAATAAACGCTTTCTACACTTTCTACACTCATAGCCCTACACAAAAGAGATACCACGATAAATCCTAGGATATATCGTGGTATCTGGTACCTGTATCGTGGGTGCCATAGACCCACAAAGACGAATACACAAACACCCAGACCCAGAATAGAAATCTAAACTCATCATTCAGATTCAGCCGGGGATCGAACCCAGGACCCAGTACGTGTCAGACCAGTATGGTGACCGTTCCACCATGTGGGTCGTAACTAATGAAATAAACAAAAAATTTAACAAAAATGTGTGTGTGTGTGTATGCAATTCACACACGACAGAAGTGAAACTTCATAAAAGTAGTCTATGAGAGATTGAAATGAATATAGAGTATCAGGAGTATTAGGATACATGTGAGATCTATTATTCTCACCAAGCTTGAAAATTATTTTATATTTTAATGTAAAATTTTATTTTACATATATTACATATTAATATAAAGTATTGTGTAATGTTTTCTATGTTATTTCCTTTCCGACTTAATAAAATACATTTTTGTGTTCGTTTCTATATCGTGATGCAATTTCGTTTTATCGAGTTTCAAATTACAACGATTCTTAAAAAAGTCTCACTTAAAAAAACACTTTTGAAACCTAAAAACGCCTGCAAAGAAGAACTAGATTTCTCAACTAGTTTCAATCGCACATATATGTCAGCACATTTCCTCGAAGCACACTCAGGGACCCTAAAGTCCGCTATTTCCAGTGAAGTGCAGACGTTATTACATTTAGGGATCTTTTGCCACAAGAAAGTGTAAGCTCATATGTATTATTGTGTGGGTATATGTATAAATGTCTGATAGAAAGAATGAAAAATGTTTTGTGTTGTATTAAATAATGTATGATAATGTATGATATGAATTATACAGAATGTATTTAGTATAAAAAATACATTTAATACGAATAGACCAGTATATAAGTTCCATGGTGCACTTAAAAATTATCAGTTACAATAGTTTTCCTTTTACTACTATTGCATCAGAACACGACATCGACTGAAAGAATCTGGGAAGAACGTAAACAGATTTTTAGTCATAATTATGTTTATCTCCTGATAAGGCGAGTTTCAACCACTAAGCTTATAATGCTTTTGGCTAAGCTAAATCGTTTAGTAAATATCTACGGTTCATTTAGTAAGGTGGCAAAACTCTTTGTAGTTTGGACCGGAAGCACAAGCGCCATACCTATTTCTGCCTATAATAATAGCAATCTTATATGCAACAGTGTTCTGGTCTGAAGGGTGTAAGGTAGATACTTATCCAAGACGTTTCAACTTTCTCAGGTATAGCAGACCTCAGACAACTCTGATCTTATGTGGGGTTGATTACAAATGCCAGTGGCCGCTTACTCTCAGGTGTACTGCATGCACGTTTTCTACTTCCATATTATAAAAGAAATATATTTTAATGAGGCGTCTATCTTAGTCCACGAGAGTGGCTACGCATCTGTTATTGACTTCAAACCGAACTCCAGTTCACATGAAGTTGCTTATCGATGTCCATGGGAAACAGTGGTCACTTACCATCAGGTAGATTTCATGCTTGGTACTACATCGTTGGCGACTTCAATGTTATAAAAAATCCATGCATTTATAACGGATGGCTGTCTCTATTCATACACGTAATACAAGCCTTATCCTAGTTATTAAACTGTCAATTTCTATGATAACTGATACAGCTGACAATGGAAGCTTTCAAGGAATATACAGAGCAAATTTATATCAAACTACAAGAGAATAGAGTCCACAAACGCTCCTATCTTTTATCTTCATAGGGTAAAATGTCCCATCTGTAATGTTGTTTATTGGATAGTTGATCAATTACGTATTGATAAAGCATTATTGGCGTAACGTTTTTATCCCAGTAATTATTAATCACCACTTTGATTAAATATCGTGGACTTTACAAACACATAGAGATTTTAAGGACACAAGGTAGAAAAGATTAGCGTTTTTCGTATATAATAAAAATGCATCAAAATCGGTCAATTTGTTTATGGGATACCATTCTACAGACAGACATATGATGGTTGTAGTACTCTTTGTGGTTCGACTCCAGAAGCACCACCGCCACAGCTATTTCTACCTAACAACATCAGTGTTATGCGCTCTGGTGTTCTGGTCTGAAGGGTGTGGTAAGGGAGACATACTTTTCCGAGGCAATCCATCTTAGTCCTCAGGGGTAGCAACGCATCTGTGTTTAACCTTAGGTGAGAGTTTTATCTTACCTAGGGTTAATTACAGGTGTCCATGGGCGGCAGTAGCCATTTACCATCAGATGGGCTGCATGCTCGTTTGCTACTTCCATATTATAAAAAAGACATGCAAATACTCAGACACACAGTAATTTTATTCTTTTCTTTGCGTCGGGGATTAAAAATAAATATTTATTTACCATTTATTTTATTTACCGTTTATTTCTTCCATATGGGTGTGGTCTGCGTGATGTTTTTGTCTGCATTCGTGCGCGCGTAACTCGAAAATACTGCAACGACTTATTCACGCATGCGGGTGAAGCACGCACACAAATGTAAATAAACACACGTGACACTAAAAAGGCATTCAGTGGTGGGTATATCTCGGTCCTTAATTGTACCTCATACAATCTGTGTCTGGTAAAGTCATCACCATACATTTGAGTGTTCAATATTTTTTACATTTTAGTTATAAGAGCATCATAAACTTAATACAACGTAAATTAACGTATAAAAACATGAAAATCACATTATTTTTCATTATTTCCTCAAAGTTCGATGAAGTTTAGCAATTTGCACTTGGCCAGCCTAATTTATTATATACCTACTAACATATTCATGCAGGACGGCCCGCTTCAATAACGTTTTACACGGTAAAGAGTATATTAGTAAATTTCAGCCAGATCCCCCTAGCATTGCGTAAAAGAGTAAGATAATCCATCCTCACAAATTTTGCCTTCATTAATAAAAATGGTATTTTCTATAATAAAACGCAAATTCCGAACAATTGTACCACATGTAAAACTCGGGTTGGTTCCGGTCGGCGGCGCAAACCCACTAATGACGCCGAACGGGATAAATTGCTTCTAACGAAAGGTTCCATGGCATCAAACTCAATTTGATTGGTCTAATCATCGCTACGAACCCATGTTTGCAAAGTAGAACGTATATGGTTTGACCGAGGTGGTACCACCGTCACGCCTATTCCTAGGGTGAAGCGGTTCTTGCGTTTTGGTGCAAAGGTGTGGTTACCAGCTTATATTCTCATAAGGCGACCATTTTTGGAAGTGGCAACACATCTGTCATTGACTTTAGATAAAACCCTCGTTCTGTATAAAGATGTCCATGGGTAGCAGTGGCCACTTACTATCAGAAATGCATGCTCATTTGCTTTCTATTTTATAAAAAAAAATGTTAATCTGTAATTTTCACCGCGTT
>MOOZ01000437.1:408069-422440 GCA_002930495.1 Cecropterus lyciades | reverse complement strand
TTCTAGCGTGAAGCAGTTCTTGCATTACTTGGAAATTTGTAGTTGCCGGCTCACTTATACTCGTATATGAGGCGAGAATCTCAGTCCTCGGGAGTAGCAACGCATCTGTGTGAGACTTCAAATAAAACCTCTGATCTACATGAAGTTGCTACAGTTGTCCGTGGGCGGTAGTAACCTTACCATCAGATGGGCTGTATGCTCGTTTGCTGCTTCAGTTTAATAAAAAATAAAATTTTGCTGCAAATTCAAGTGAAGTTTTTTGTATTTCATCAACAAATTTCATTGATGTCTGCAGCGCCAAGACAATGTTTTGTGACCATCAGGTTAGAGGTTCAAATATGATGTGGCCGACCTCAGCTAGAACTCCGTTACCTACATTTTTATAACTCGAATATAGGTGATATTCGAGTTATAAAAATAAACCATCAACCATTTCTTAATTAAGCACTAGTTATTTAACAAAGAGAATAATGAACATGATATTTAAATCAAAAGAAACAAAATATTCTTTGAATGTAGATTATTTGGATATATCAATGTTGTTATTATGAGACAACGTTAATAATACAGCCATATTAAATTAAGGATTTTTTTACATATTAATTATTACATCGAGATATTCAATTATTTTTATTACATTAAATGTGTATTTGTGTATGTGTGTACTGATATATACGAGTACGGTCCCAGCGTTATTTTTTCTAAGTTATGTATGTAACAGTAATAAAATATAATTGGCTTTACGGGGGATGAAAACTTTGCTCCGAGATTTTCTTTATAAAACAGTTTTTAAGGGCGTAAAAGGCAAGTGAAGTCTACAAATTCCACATTCCCCAGCTTTGTGATCAATGGGCTATCTTCTCACTCTGAGCAAATACCCGTGCCCAACAGTGGGTTTACCAGGAATGTAGAACCAGTGTAGTACGACCAGAGAGGAATGGGTGTGGCAGTAGTACCGCCACACCTATTCCTAGCGTGAAGTAGTTCTTGCGTTTCGGTGCAGGATCTCTTATTTATTAGGCGAGCGTCTTAGTCCTCGGGAGTAGCAACGCATGAGTCTTCGGATAGAACTTTGTCTTATATGAAGTTGCTTACAAATGCATATGGGCGGAAGTAATCACTTTCCATCACGTGCATTGCATGCTCGTTAGCTACTTCATCTTATAGAAAAAGTGGGACTACAATAGAGTAACGACAACTTTTTCACACACATTACATCATGTATTAACATACTCCTTAACTTGTTTTATAAACAGCTGAAGAATGTAACGTACGAGGTCTTCACGGACTCACAGAAGTCTCCAGACTGGAAGAACTGGAAGAAGAAACTGGAGAATCTTATGACGTACATGGAGCCGACGAAGTATGAAACGATTAGTCCAAGTTTTTATGACTCATACATTCCACCATACGATAATCTTTCATCATTTCGGGTACCCCCAAATCATCCCCAAACCTACCTAGGTTGAACATCAGAATGAGCATGTTGTCGACGAAGCAAGTAATGATAAGTTATATGATTAAGTTTGGTTCTAATATTCTCTTGTCATTATTTTAATTTATTTATTTGTTTAGTTCATAATTTCAAGGTGGTAGGACTCTTTGTGCTTCGACTCCAAAAGCACCACCGTTACATCTATTCCTGCCTAATAACAGCAGTGTTATGCGTTGTTGTGTTCTGATCTGAAGAGTGTGGTAAGAGAGTCATACTTTTCCGAGGCATTCCATCTTAGTCCTCAGGGGTAGCAACGCATCTGTGGCTAACCTTAGGTGAGACTTTGATCTTACCTAGGGTTGATTACAGACGTCTATGGGCGGCTGTAGCCACTTACCATCAGGTGGGCTGCATGCTCGTTTGCTACTTTCATACTATAAAAAAAGTTATTTATTATGTATTTCCACAGAAGAAAATACAAAACAAAAGAATATACAAAATGGTACCATATTATGAAATATACCTTTTTCCCAAAGAACTCACTTACAAAGAAGTATTACTCATCATTTGTTCAATTTTGAGAGTATAGGAATCTAATGATATGCTGACAAAGTATAAAACAATTTTTACGATATTTCCTTATCCCTTTCTTTTAAATTTTGTTTCCGATTGATGTAATATGACGAGAAAAAAAGCTTCCCAAATAATGTGAATGAATAAAAATTGAGACGGTTGAAGTTATTAATCTTTTTAATCATTTCATCTTTCAGTTAAGATTTTGTTTTGTAAAAACATTACATTAAATTTATGAAAAACCGGAAACTTTAACTTACTAAAAATTTTATTTCCAAAAAGTGTTTAACTTTCATTGAGTATATTTTTATGTACCTTGTTGTGTGTTTGAAATCCTTTTTTCGTTTTATACATCATAGTTTAATTAAAACAACGTTTTGCACTCCTCATTTTTTATTTCATCATGCTGAATAAATAATTCTTATGACAACAACACTTAACTTAAAATAAATTATTATCGTACTAATCGTAATTTTATAAATAAAGTCGACGGGCTCGCGCTTATAATACCACAGATTGAAACTAACAAGCTAAGGGAACTAGGTTCAGTCTTAAATGAACTATAATTGCAGTTGGGCAGTGATTAAAACGACCAGACTGATCCGAGTCGAATCGAAGGTAAGAGTAAGCAATTTTTCAACCAGTCCAGAAATTTGAATCACTGCGACTGCTTTACAAATTTCGCTAAATGTCAGATCACCACGTTAAATCAACACACGGACCAAGTTCACGTGGCAATCTGACATTTAGCTGAATTGAAAGTTAATGACGCCACTTGATCCTTTGACGTTGTAACACCAGATGTCCAATTTTGTTACTGCGCTGTCGGAGCAGCCATTGTTGGGGCTGCGTACATTTGCATCTGGCCTGCCATTTGAGGCATAACATACATTGGCATAGCCATCGAAGGTGCACTTAACTGCGGGCTTTCTGGGAGGCCAAATAGGAATCTGAAGTAGCGCGCGAGGTTCCATAAAACATTGGACGTCTCCGGTACCCTGCACACAACAATCATTTTAAAATTAAACAACTTGCAAATATCAATTCAAATATGATAAATTGTTATATTGACATACCAAGAATTAAATCAATAGGCGATACCTAGAAAATTATGAAATCAGTAAAATATTTCCGATATTCATTAGATCTAAATTGAATACTATTATTCCTTTCCTAGAAGTTAATTTTATACATCTGGTACCTTGAAATCAAAACCACATTGAAATTCCTCGTGTCTTTTTTTTCCATATAAAGTGCATTTCAATAACAATAAGTCTATCTTTTGCTTCATGGCATTCCTATTGATTTATATCTATTTTGGTACATACTAATCAACCCCAACTCGATAACTTTTGTTTACCCCGTCCAAAAAGTTAGATTGCTTCAAAATAACGACAAATTTCATAAATATGAAGTTTAAAAGTTGATTTAGATCTATCTTGAATCGTGGTCTATTAACATAATGTTGGCTTTCAAAGATAAATACTCAGACTGTAATAAAATTATAAAAGAGAAACTTTTCGATTTCATGAAGATTTAAATTGAAATGATAATAACAAAACTTATCGAGCTTAAACAAGTGAAATTGTCTTATTTTACAAAAACACATTCTTATTGATATTTACAAAAAAAAATCCCATTCGTCATCATACATAATCTATATTTGACTACACTTTAAACAGAACTAGACCAGCACCACGTATCAACAACTATAAATATATTAAATCATTTTCTAAATGCATCGTGTATAAAATAGCAAATGCAGCAAAATATAATAAGAATTATAATTTTACTGAGACCGTTATATTTTCTTTTTCGTCTATAGGCGTAGAAACCTTTGATGAGTGCTTCTTCTTTGTCTTTTTCCTTTTAGTTTTACGTTTACTTTGCTCATCTTCAAATAAGTAGGTTTCTACATCTTTATGTATCTCAAACAATCCATCAATTACTTCAAGACAATGCATAAGAAAACTGTAAGTAATAGTATAATATTTCGGTGGCCTTTTAGACTTCAAGGACTGTTTCATTGCTCCTTTGGCATATTCTTCGGCTTGTTTTACCAAAGCAGTTAAAGGATCAAGAAACATATCAAGAACACCATATCCTCTACCAGTAACATAAGAATGATTTATTAACGTATCTTTGTTATTGGATTCAATGATTTCTTTATTTAATTCAGTATTAGCAATAGTATCTACATTTCTTTTAGTTCTTTTATGTCTAACACTATTGAAATCAGTATTGGTTAGTGTCTCATTATTAAAGTCTAATATGGGATGAAACATAACAATTGGTTTCCACTGAGTAGTAACATTTTTGAAAATATTATTGTTATCGGTAATAGATGAATTTTCTTTAGTAGAAGGCTTTTTATATAACAAAAGTCGACTGTTATTTGGTTTACCAACATAATTTGGGTTAACAAAGTATTTGATTCTAGGATAGTAGAAGGTTTGAGGATAATTGTATTTATACTTCTTAGTTTTGACGTAGTCGTGTAAATCTTTGTTCTGTTTGAGCCTATTTAAATCTAATTTTAATTCCGTGTACTTCTTCGGTCGTTGTCGAGATCCTTTTCGGAACATTTTTCTTTGAGCTATATGTCGTGGCTGAGGGACTAGTATCTCTCTTGGCTTCTTTATTCCTTCTTCAGTCGATACATCTGGTTCAGCGTTTTTTGCGGTAGAAATATCAGAGTTGAGACCTCTGAAAGTAGCCGGAATGGCGTCGTAGAAGACTGTCGCGATTGGGTCGATAACGCTCCTTATTTTGTCAAACATCGGTTCGAGTAATCGTAGAAACTTTGACTTACCATCCCACCTTTCTGCCGCTCTGGTCGAGTTAACAAGAACTGTCGGCGCCTGTTGCGACTGCTGAGCACTCGCGTCACTTTGCTGGAGCATCTCGTGTGTATGAGTGTTTGCTGCCAGTGCCGTAGAGCTATACATCTCTGGTGATGCGAACTGCGGGCTCACTCCACTTACGGAGTATGCGTGCGAGGTGGCGCTCGGAAAATCGATCGGATATTGCGAGTAAAGGTACGGATGGTTTTGCAAACCGACGCTGGAATTCAAACAATATACTTTATTATACCAATCACGGTAAGTCTTCGGTCTTGTCGGTTGTCTTTTCGAAGTCGTCGTAATCTGCAGTCATGTCGTTCTAACCGTCATTTAAGTAAAGAAGCCTGTTTCGTCGGTAAGTCTCGTCGATAGTCGTCGCGATTTGGTGTTGAGTTAGTCACTGATGATCTATTTCAATATCCATTTTATAACTTGATTCAAGATCCATTTTATAACTTGATTTGATAATTAATATAGGTCAAGTGTATCCAATATCAAGAATATTAAAAGTCAGTTAATGAGTACCGTTTAACAAAACCTACTTGATTAAAATATAAATTACTAACGGAAAATGTATGTGTTCGTTTTTTTTCTCATTCCTTTAATAAAATTGTAATAGTTTGATACTCCGCGCGAGCAGATGTTGAAGTTTATAGGCAAACAAAATCCATATTATTTATTTTGTCCATATGCCTAAATTAAATCAATTCCAATGCAAAATTTTGGAACGCCAAAAAAAAAATCAAAAGAAGAGTAAAAATAAAAATCTCCCTAGTTATTTTTTAAAATCAAGCTTTGACAATTTAAGTCGATATACCACCTAAATGCCCACTACTACTTTACTTATTCAACAGATAAAATTTTTTGATAATTAAAAACGTACAATATATGTTCAGTACATGGGAACATTTCGGAACATGTCCATACAATGTTTTAACGCAATAATCATTAAATACACATAAAGTTTTACTTGTGTATAATTTAAATGAAATTTATTATAGCTTTTCCATATTGCATTAGAAAATCTGAAGAATAATGACTAAAACGTTAAAAATATGACCCAATAATAATAAGCAAGCCATGTTTCCACGCATGTGAATGTTCTTTAGATTTACAGTGCTAATTTCTAAAATCTACAACCATGCAATCTATAATACTTCATTGTCTACAACATCATCTACTATGTAAACCTGTACATTAAAAGAGTAAATATAGTCCTAAGATCGATAGTACTGTCGTTATAATATTAAGATCCTTTTATATAATAAATGATTCTACGGGAGAATCGAACCAGTCGCTTATTAGAAAGTGGTCAACGTCACTTGTGGTCAAAAGTATCTTTCGTGATTCTACGGCGGCATGACCACCGCCACGCATATTTCTGCCTTACAACAGCTCTCTCTAATACTGTCATGTTTGGTTAGACCTTAAAAGCTAAGGAGAACCTAAAGTTAAGGAGAAAATTTATATGGATCCTTGCCGTTTTGTTCTCAGCGGTCGCAACGTATGTGTGACACAATTTACGTAGGATATATATCCAATATATAATAAAGTTGCTAAATAAAGTGAGCGTCCATCTCCTCTTACATTTTGTGGTGTGCACAGTGTATTAGTGTCTGGATTCAAAATAGTGAACTTGTAAAAAAAAAACACTATTGCACGTCTTAAAACGCCAAGCGTTGCAAATTCACTATTGCACGTCTCAAAACGCGGAGCGTTTGAAGTAGCGCTCGGCTCTCAACGCATCAAAATCAATTTTTTTTATTTTTCTGCATGATGTAGTTAGCTTCATTTTTTAAATCAATAAACCTGCGCTTAGCTACTTTTGGAAGGCAGTAATATGTATGGGTTAATGGCAGGCGAACGAAAATGGACAACCTTAATGAGACATCTAATAGGAATAATAATTTAACCCAGTCGACGATATTATGCACAAGAGCAGTCTCCGCAGTCCAGTGTCGAAACGGTAGGTACTGTTAGTCGAATAGTCAAGTGAAACTACATACATAATGTATCATGCGTGACAACGGTACATAGTCATGCGTTCCGTTCCACTGTATCGGCATAAACTTTTTGCTAAGATTTCTATTACCGTTCCAATTGTTGGCACTCAATTATTTGCACGCTCGAGCGAGCTATTAATATAATAATTGTACTTTCTTTTTTTATTTGCTCGAAATTAGTAATGATACCGATACAGTATTTACATTGTCTGTCAACTGTCAGCTTTTCATACAAATAATACAATAGTAAGATGCACACACAATATTATTAAAAAAATATATACTTTAATAATAAACTATAATTAATATAAAATAATAGGTAGAGATTATCTCTATCTCGATCTATCTCGAGAAATCATTTAATTTCTTGGATAATATTGGGTATATAACACCCAATTCATTATTAAAATTAAATACAAATTAAATAACAGAAGTTAAAGAACAATGTATAAGCTTTAATAGATACCATTTCGTCATTGTGCACTAAAATGATGTCTTTCAATATTTTGTAAAATATTTTTACATGAATTAACATTACTGTTGTCAAATTTCGACATTCATTTTCTTGTAATTTTTGAAAATTTATCATTTCTAAAATTACTGTCTTTTATCATATCACCGTTGGTCATATATTTTAAGTACCTATGATAAAATTATTAACTCACCCGTTGCCATAGCTTTCGTAGAACTTCTTCATGGCCATATAAACGGTGATGCCAAGCGCCATTTTACTGGCGAAGAAGGCCTTCAATGTCAGTACTGTGACAGCTGCTAGTGCAAAGATGGCCGCTCCCGCTGACTTCATACCGAAAAGCATTGGGAAAACTGCCTGTAGAACCTTCCTTTTGTTTCTCCTCTCTGAAACGATGAAAAAACATTTTTTTTTTTATATTTTATGCCCAAAAGTTGGTATTACCCGTTGAGGTCCAGAGTCGTTTATTATTTTTAATAATAGCAGTGTTAGACGTCGTGTGTTCTAATTTGAAAATATGGTACGGAAGAAGCAAGGCGAAAAAAAAACTGCTTCGACAACAACATTGACAAACTTCGGTGTCTATTAATATGTACCCATGATTATTTTTCTAAGCCAACAGTGAGAAAAATACAATAGCCGAACTTTTTTTTTTTCTCAGACCTCCACTATTCAAAACCCCCTTAACGAAGCTGAAGTCACACCAATCGTCAGGTCTTAAGTAGAACTGCAGTTCAGTCTGAGCTACTGACTATCAGTTGGACTATATGCCTGTTTGCTATCTCTATAACTTCACGAGAATACCCATTCCCCCCCACACCCATTATAATTAATGGTACTAAATTTATAGAGTTAGATTTTACTTATTTAGTACTAAATTTATAGAATTACTCTAGCTTATTTAAGCGCCTTCTCCTTTCCAATAGCAAAAGCAATGATGGCACTGTAAGGTATCAGATAGTCATTTTCGCCACATTTTAACACTATATACGTAATTATTTGTCATATTAAAGTCACGATAATCTTGGAAGGTATGTGAATAAATAACTGATGTAATATTTAGTTAAAATATTCAAATATTTCTTCGAGAAATTTCTTAATATTAGATTTATCAAACTGGATTTTACTAAATATTCTCGATGAATTGAGGTGTTCAAAGCCCAAAATGGACACTCATAATGTACGACCAAATTCTTAGACTGCTAAAGATTTTCTATTTCTTCAAATTACGAACTTAATAAAGGACCTATTTCTGCCTAATAACAGCAGTGTTATGCGTTGTTGTGTTCGGGTCTGTAGGGTGTGGTATGGGAGACATACTTTTCCAAGGCATTCCATCTCAGTCCTCAGGGGTGGCAACGCATCTGTGGCTAACCTTAGGTGAGACGTTGATCTTATCTAGGGTTGATTACAGATGTCCATGGGCGGCAGTAGCCACTTACCATCAGGTGGACTGCATGCTCGTTTGCTAGTTCCGTACTATAAAAAAAGGCAAATAAAACATAATAAGTAAAGTATTTTATTTAACACGATGTTTTCATAAAAACGCTTATTTAATTGTCATAATTATTAAAACGCTTCCATGTAATTGAGAAAAATTGTTCATTAATTACACAGTGTAGTACTAATACGCTTAAAAACTGCTCAACGTATCGATCCATCATACTTATTCATTTATAAACCTATTAACGCAAGTGCCATTAAGTTTGTTATTAATTGGTAATTAGCAATGATCAATATGGTTTACGATAGATAAGGATGATTGCGTTGAAATTCATTTTTCTTTCCACTAATTATCTAATCACATGTAAATATTTGGAAATATAATTTACTACTGTTTAATTACATTACAGTAATATGAATGAAATTAATAATGTTTCAGTTTTTAAACTTGATTTTACAAAATTTCTTTACATTGCCTTTGGGCCGCAAAAACAAAATATATTATTGTTTATTATTTACAATATATGTATAGCAGATATTTTTAAGCTCATTTTTATACCTATTTATAGTCTTACATTCATTTATGTAGTTGGTAACTTATTATATAACTGTACTCGCTAAATAATATAGTTTTCTTTCCATATGATCTTCGCACTTCCGATAGTTGGAATTTATATCTGTTTCTAAATTTATGGTGCACTACGTTTTTATGTTTTTGTGTATCTGATTGGAATTGTATTCTAATTTAATTAACTTTACTTGTGTACAGTTATTATTAATAGTTACCCTTCGCAGCGGTCGAAATTCGACGGTAATTAAGCCCAAATAAAAAATATATTTTTTACTACTACAAAGTTTTTATACGTATTTTCCTCTGTAATTTTAGGGAAATGAGATTTAATTGAGTAAGCTGCATTTAAAAGCAATAACGCGTTAATTGACACACACATCTGACATATGACAATGTCAGCAACATATATATATTTATATTGTCAATAATGTATACAATGAATGTTTTATTTAATTTAACTAAATATATGTATTTGTAATTATTGTACACACATTTTATGTTTCTAAATTCCTTCTCTGCATGAACTTTAAACATACTTATTTTCACACTCCATGCGCGCATTATTCGTAAAAAGGGATTCAAGGTTTTCGCTTCACGTATAATATCTTGAAAATCACTTATTTTTCCTGTAAGTATATAAAGTGACTGAAATAGAAAAAAGAGAATTTTTAATAGCCACCGTATTAATTAAAAATACAATAATTGCTTTAAACCGGCAATAACAAATTATACAATTTTTTTAACCTGTATGTCGATATTGTTAATGCAGATTGCTACAGAACTTTCTTTTGCTTTAACTTTTACGTGGTATTTTTTATACTAAATGGGGCAAATTAAACTTTTCTGTTTGACATTCAGTAAGACCACTCTATGTCTATGTCAGTACTCTATGTCTATACACAAAATGATAAACAAAAGAAACAATTTGACCGCAGAGTATGTATGCGTGTAACAAATACGTGTGTCAAATGCATGGTAGTGCGTGCAATGTTTAATTTATTGATTTAATGTACTTTACAAGCTTTTCATTGAAAAATATTAGCGTTCTGCACTTGTATAAGTGTGCCAAATTTCATACTCCTCCGTTCGCACAATTTTTATAAAAAGGGGTCCAAAGTTTTTGCTTCACGTATTAATATAATAATTATCCTTTCTGGACAAAGGTGTCTTCTCAGAGGAGGAGGGCTGGTGCCATTGTCCATCAGGATCAATAATGGATTTATACTCTTCACACATCTTTGACAATTATGATTCTGGTTATCTTCAAAGAAAGTTATTAATTTCAAATTTGCAAATAAATTCGAAACATCTCAAGGTCTCTGGCCAGCAAAATGCTGAGTCCACCTCCTTTGCCCTCTAATAAATTGTATATCTCTATTTTTTGTCATTGTTATCTCTTGCATTTAGTTTATTTCAGGTATTTATTTTTAGTAAATTAAAAAATAATAATATAAACTATTATATTATTATTTTTTAATATACTTTTTTAATAAATCGTACATGCTTGTCCAGATCAAGAGATCCCCAGACCAGATCAAGAGACTGAATTTCCCTACCATGCATTAAACATACCTAAAATATCTTTACCAATATTACAAAGCTAAAGAGTTTGTTTGTTTGTTGAATGTTCTAATCTCAGGAACCACTGTTCGGATTAAAAAATATTTTTATGTCGAATAGTCCAATTATCGAGGAAGGCTATAGGCTATATAACATCATGGTATATTTGTTTGTGTTTCTTTTTCTTATGTACCTAGTAGCGGGTGAAATCGCAGGGAACAGCTAGTGGAGAAAAAAATAACTTTATGATTTTTAACGCTCATAATTGCCCATACCTTGACGACTTGAACATATAGAATTGCAGTCAAACCCAAAACAGAAATCGTAATTTGCCGAAAATAATTTCAATTGGATTTACCTATATTATCACACAACATAACTCCAAAAATTCCAGAATAAAAGTTCATAATTCAGATAACTTTATACACGAGAAAGCAGCAAACAAAATCATAATTTTTTATTATTTAACAACTGACAATTTATGGCGATGCCAATTGTTTACCATATAAGAAAATTTATTGTTACTCGATTGTTGACTTGTTGATTTATTGTTATTATATTTACGCATTCGGAGATTATAGCCGATTGGTGTTGTAAAAGTAGACTAGCTCTTTCTCCTCACTTTTTTCAAGCTATAATATTTGTCTTTGTTCAACATTACAGTACTCATTACTTACTACTCATTATAACGACTCACTAATATATGAGACAACCATCTTAATCCTCAAGAGTAACTAACATCTGTGATCGACTTTAGACGTTTTATGTGAAGTTGATTACACATGTCCGTGGGCAGCAGCCACTTACCATCGGATGGATGCATGCTCGTTTGCTATTTTAATCTATATGTATACATATAAATAAAATTGAAGTGTCTGATTGTAATATCAAAAATACAGCTTTTTATCAAAGCTTTTTTGCATTTGGAAATTATATACGAAAGTGATAACAAAACATCAATTACAAAAAATTTTGTCTGTCTGTTTGTTCTGGGTAATCTCTGAAACCACTGAACCGATTTTGACGGAACTTTCACTGTTGGATAGCTGATGTTATAAGGCATAACTTAGGCTACTTCTACTTTAGAAAATTGAATTAGGATTCAGCACAAAAATTAAACCACGCGCGCTCTACGCGCACGCAGCCACCATCACTGCCGCTAATGTCAGTTGCTATCAGGTCTACAATTTCGGCTGTATGTAACTAGTCAAGTTACATTTTTTAAGCGCGGGTATAACCGCGGGACTCAGCTTGTCTGATAAATAAAAACCTGCCATCATGCTTTTGAAGCAACCATTTTAGTCGTCGTGAGTCTCAATGCATCTGTAAGATATAGATGTATTTCGGCAGTAGCAACCACTTACCATAAGGTGACTGGAAGCTCGTTTGCAACATAAATCAGTTAAAAATAAAAAAAAATAAACAATAATTTCATTCTCATAAATGCGAAAAATTAATAATATAACCAACTTTTGTTGAGTAGGTACTTAACATAACAGAAAGAAAGATTTTTTTGGTAACTGTTTCTCATCTCATTTTTCTATTTTGTAAAGCTAAAGTTTTTCCTATTTTCAGATCTTCAAAAACAAAAATATTCAAAACCCATTTCATATAATTTATTTTACGAATATTAGGTACTGAAATACACACAGGCATTATATTTTGTATCACTTCACTTATTCATAAAACGACAAGCGATAAATTATCCATCAATCTAATTTACAAACGTGGCGATAAAACAATCAGAAAATATTTATGCGAGATAGAAATCAAAGAAACGTAAACATCCTTTGTGGTTACAAAGGCGATATTATCAAAGCCTTAGAGAACCCATAAATGGGAAAGCGAAGTTGTTAGGATTATCTTTGGAATATTTATGCCGTTGTTAAGAACGGCGTTAATAACGATATGAATTGTTCAAATTTTATACATTAAGATAAGATAAATATAAGAGATTAGGATGGTTATTTTTAAGTTACTCGCATTTTGGCTTGTTCGGAAAAACAGATCAGAGTATAGCCATAAGTATGTTAAGGAGGGGAGGATAGTTGCGTACACAAATGTAACACAGTTAAAATTAAATAAATATTAGTTTAAATACCTAAAACACGTTTTTGTAACTAGCTGAACTAAAAACTTAAAAATAATTTTCTATAACTATATAGAGTGATATAAAAAACAACCGTAAAATTCGTGGGGTACAATTAAATTATTGTAAATATTTTATTACTTTTAAAATATTGACAGAAAATTTATTATAAATCTAGCTGAAGTACTCGTGCTTCGCTACGGAACATAAAAATAGTCGCCATCATTAAACAGTGCAAAATACCGAAATCAGAAGTAGCCTATAAGTCGACCAGATAAATAAGCTACATCCATGCAAAATTTCATGTAAATCGGAACAGTGGTTGTTGCGTGATTGACTAACAAAGAGACACACATCATCTCGTTTTTATATATTAGCTTAGATATAGATAAAGTCAGAAAACGATCCCACGCTTTTTGTGATAAAAAAAAATTGCCGTTACAGACGCCTGCAGATGTTTAAAATCGTGTTCGTACAAGTAATATGCATAAAAGACACGATTGCGACAGGAACTAACTATAGCATAGTGAAAATAACGCCATCTACCCAGCACTAAGTCGAACTAACAGCGCAGCCCGCTTAGTTTTGGTCGATACTTAATAGTTCCGAAAATTTATAACAGATGGCGCTAAAATAAAAATACAATCACCACGCCAAGAATCAGGTTTACGTGCGCCTATAGATGTTTCACTTGAAAGAAGTACATCTTCTCGGTTCTCTTGGTGTTCATATAAATCATAAATCATAAACGATTTCTACACTCATAGCCCCACAGTAGGATTTTCTCCTGTGTCGTGGGTGCCATGGACACACAAAGACGAATACACAAACACCCAGACCCAGAACAGAAATCTAAACTCATCATTTAGATGTCTGTCTGGGCGGGGATCGAACCCGGGACCCACTGCGTGTCAGACCGGTATGGTGACCGCTCAGCCACGCGGGTCGTCTACAAATATTTTAGACGCAAGTTCAGATCATTTACCTACGCAGTATCAGCAGTATCAGAACTGGTCATAGGTAGGTTTAATGGTCATCCATTTAACGTTAAGTCGACTGTATGCTTGTTTGCAAGTTGGATTTCATAAAAAAAGTTTAAAAGTGCAAAGTACATGAAGATAATAATACAGACAATAACTCATACGTTAAAATATACGTTTATTGTTCTAAGTTGACTTTTCTTAAGAAAACTACTAATCAAAATATCTTCCGCTACTTGAACGTAGCTTTTGTGATAAAAGTTGGCACAAAGACATTTTGGACCAGATTTCAAAGAAGTTTTGACGCTAAGTTCTGTTGGACTTATACCATGTAGAAATATTAAAACCGTTTGTGACCGTGCCAACCAACTTCAATTCATTTCGACTTTAAAACGTATTCTT
>MOOZ01000437.1:368127-381291 GCA_002930495.1 Cecropterus lyciades | reverse complement strand
TCAGACCAGAACACAACAGCCCATAACACTGCTGTTATTAGGCAGAAATAGGTGTGGCGGTGGTGCTTCCGGAGTCGAACCACAAAGAGTTCTACCACCTTCAACAGTTTCATCCTTCCTTCCTTCCGTCCATTATTCCTGGTTTCTTTTTATTGATTTTCTCCTCCTACTATCCCACTATTTTATTGACATCAGTCAACCTGGACCCAGGTCCGATTTAGTCTAGAATTTGCCATCAGTAATCCTTCGTAAATGTGATAAAGTGATTTGGTCATTGAAGTTTCAACGAAGCTTACTTTAAAAATGCTGCTTACGACAGTTCCGCTTTTAAATACGGTTTTAGTAGAATTAATTAGACGCGCGGACTGTTATTGACATTAATATAATAATATCATAATACTAACATTAACTCTTATATAGCCCCCCAGGGGCGGAAAATGAAGGAACATCTTAGTTGACGTTTCATTATTTTAAGTGTTTTTAGACTTTCAATCTTTACCTAAACACATTGAATCACTCTCATCTTCCAGATAAAGTAGAGGATCAACATTTCACTGCAAGTGAAAAATCCGATGATAAACATAGGGGCGTGTTGGAAATATAGTGCGAGTAAAGCAATTTGTAGAGCTCATATCAATAGACTTATGAAATAACCATACACTGTGTAATTAACTTGTGAGTTATCGATACAATGGAGTTGATTGTATAATTAGGATCAAATTTCACTTGGTAAGTTCGTTTGATCATTAATTTTATTTCATTTTCATGCTCACTAATTCTATTTCAAGTTTCTTGTTAGGTATTAATTTATCTTCGATTAAATTGGGAATTCAGAAATCTTGCTTGCGAGTTCCAAAACTAATATGCTGACACGTGATACGTGTACTCAAAATATGATATTAGTTTCCAGTCTAGACCTATATTTCTATACAATCATGAACAGGCCTTTATCACGAAGAAACTGTGAAATCAACAGAGCATGTCTTTTTAATTATCGGTCTTCAGATAGCGTTTAAGATTTCTGGTGTATAGCTACACTTATTAGCGTTATCGGATTGTTTAGTATCACTGTCTGGATAGGGATCTTACATAGAACTTTCTTTAGCAAAATATACACAATTAACTACTAATCTTAGTTTATGAAAATTTATGGGATAGTTAATTAATAAACGTCATTATATAAACTTCTCTACAGTATGATGATACTTAACTATTACTATAATGTTGTTTTCTTTTCTTCATTCACAATCTCTTTCAATTATTTATTTTTATTTACAACATTTTTGATGTTAATCTAATTGATTAGATAATTTCTGCTCTATGCGATATTAAAAACTAAGCATCACGACAAACTAGACTCCAATCACAGCTCGGTTCAGTAGCAAAGTAGGTCTTTTGTTTAAAATAAATCTTGGAGATGATAATTAGAAGCGGTCCAATAGTTTTGCAATTTTCTCCAATATTTACAAGCAAATTAATTTATTTTTTACATCAGTTATAGTAGATTTCTCAGGAATAGTAATGAATACAAAAGCATAACACTGACCTTTAACCGATCTGCCTTCAAATACTTCTAGGTCCAAAGTCTGTTTGTCGTCATCAGGATTGGAGAATCTAAACGTAAAGTCGTTCCAGTCGAAGCTGATCGCGTAGCTCTTCAACATTCTCGTCAAAGGGTCTACGTTACTCCTCGCTTGTCTAATATTCAATGGTTCTAGAGTGAACAGATCGAACAGTCGCACCGTCTTTTGTTGCCTCACACTCCTCGCTAGTTCCTTTGCCATATTGTCTATACACGTGGCATTGTCACTGCAACTCAGTTCTACAACCCTTGCGTCCACCTGGCTCAACGCCGCAAGGGCGACCAAGTAAATAAACGCAGTCATATCGAGCACTTCAATGTCCACCAACACTATTCACACGTTGTCACCAATCCATTTGTGGGTCACAGCCCTGTTCCGAACCACCTGCATCGGTGGTTTGTTCGTCAATGCGTCCTGCTTTCGTCCGTTGATGATTTTTATCCACGGTCACGCTGCACTGCTCCTGGGTGGCCGTGTATTCATTATTTTTTATCGACTTCGTGTGTATGTGTTATTTATATAATACATAGTTGCAACGTGTATCGGTCTGTACATAGATTTCTTTTTTTTATTGTATAATTTGAAATCAAATTGATATGATATGATAGATATGATAATATGCATAGCTAATATACGTAATTTTTTTTCTTACTTAATCTAATCATAATAGTACAAATAACATAGTCCCTTTTTTATTTCTAAATATTATGTTTGAGTTTTAATGTCAAGGTTTTATTTTAAGATTATTTTAGGAGTAATAAGAGATTTAATGCGTTTATTTTCGACATACATCGGGAAACACAAATTTTGTGAAAACTAAAAGAACGGTTTATAAAGAATAATCACATAAATGTAAAATGTTTAAAAAGGCTTTTAAATATTTAAATTACGTTTCGGTTTTACTTTAATTTTAACTGACACTTTATTGTTCATCCATTCCCATTTCCCGTAAATATAGCAGAAAAACATAATCTCCCATAACACTCGACGAAGCCTGTAGTTAGGCCTAGTTAATCAATACATACACTTTTCTTTCCATATCGCGTGTCCGTCCAATTGTTTTCCGTTCGTGGATAGTTTAAGGTGCAATCTTGAGGAACAATAGCGAATATTTAGTAGAAAAACTATTCGTTTCGCGTAGCACTGAGCGGATTCGTTTTAATAGGTCTTGTGAAATGATATTTTACTTTCATTTATGGTTGGAAAAAATGTGACCTAAAATGTTAGTCAATAGGTAATAATTAAAGGTTACAATTAAAATTATTTATTAATTGTTTTGTATGAAACTAAAATTATACACGATATTAAATTAGATTAGTGAGAGTGCCTTATTTTGATTATTATCCGTTATTGGCTTTAGGTACATATAGTAAGATAAGTATGTTTGTAAAATGTAGCTGTGGATTTTATAAATAAATAAATAAATAAAAATTAATCCCTTAAATCTACATATTCTTAACCGACTTCAAAAAAGGAGGAGATTCTCAATTCAACTGTATTTTATTAAAGGTTTGAATATTCGTTACTTTTGACTGGGTGAACCGATTTTGACATTTTTTTTATTTGAAGGCTGGTGTACATAGTACTGAAGTCGGCGCTCATATTACTTATAGGACATAGATTCGTCATTATAATCTAACAAAATATGTTGAGCGCCGACTTCGGGACTATCTACTGTGTGTGGAAGAAACCAACATATTATATTTAAATTATTTTTTTGGTTTTTTGTGTCATATAAGTCGATTTCTATTTTTTGTTAAAAACATTTTTAGTTAAGTAAAAAATAGTCAACATATTTTAATGATCTTTATAACCGTTTCGTCCCGAAGATCACAGCAGGTGACTAAGGGAGAAAATCCAGGAAATAAGTAGCAGCGTGTTTCTGTATACTACTCACGGCTGCTATTACCAACATGCATGTTAAGCAAAGTGACCATGGCAAAGGCCCCATTAGAGGAGGCCTATGTCCAGCAGTGAATCGAAAAAAGGTTAAAGATGAATAGACGATGATGATAAGACCGTAATTAGACGATAAATAGATTTTGAAGGTGGTAGAACTCTTTGTGGTTCGACTCCGGAAGCGCCACCGCCACAACTATTTCTGCCTAATAACAGCAGTGTTATGCGCTGCTGTGTTCTGGCCTGAAGGGTGACATACTTTTCCGAAGCATTCCATCTTAGTCCTCAAGGGTAGCAACGCATCTGTCGCTAACCTTAGGCGAGACTATGATCTTACCTTGGCTTGATTACAGATGTCCATGGGCGGCAGTAGCCACTTACTATCAGGTGGGCTGCTCGTTTGCTTTTTACAAACTATAAAAAATAGACAATAAATCAAATATATTTGGCTTAATGGTTACAATGCTTTTCTGGCTGAGAAGGGTCTGGGATTAGATGCCTGACTGGGCAAACGATGGATAAATGGATTTTTGTATATTTTCTGTGAGTACTAGAAGAAACCTGACTGTGATGCTTTAAGTGAAGTTTTAAGGTACAAGAACACATAAAGTCTGGAATTAATTAAAAGCAAAAATGTTTTCCACTTCATAATTTAACTCTGTTATATTTTAACACATAATTTATTCACACAAATCATTTATTTCATTTAGAATATTCACGCTCAAAGTTTTACTTGGCTTTTTTTGCGTATATGACACCTGTAGGTTTACTTGTATTTGTCTGATTAACATATCTTCCTGTCTTTATATACTAATTACTGTATATATATATTAAATTGAGTTAATTGGTAAAAACTTTACTTTAAGTAGATTTGATAAAGTAATTAAGAGGTAAAAGTAGTTCCAAATGGTACCTGTAAATAACACATGCGTTGCTTTGTCAGAGAACTTGGCGTATTTTAATGAACATACTATTTATTCTAATCATATATCCACAATAAAAAACGATGGTTGATGACTCTACCAGACACTTGAGAAATAACAGTATCAAAAAATTATTAGAAAAAAACCCGACTGCTATAACTGGAATTAGCAGTACCTACTATACATTAGTGACATAAAAGTATTATAATTCATACATATTTATGGTCTATTTACTAGCTTTCATTTGATATCCATATTGTCATTATAATCCTATTTACATAGGCATCATTTTTTTTAATAAATTATGTAGCCTATGTCACTCTGCAAACGACGATTCCAATGATTATATCAGATGTCACGATCCCTCAAGCCATTTGGGCCGTGACTTGTGGCAAATAAATTGATATACATACAAACATATATACATACGCTCGAAAAACATCACCCTCGTTCTGACGCAGTCGGATAAAAACAAATGACAATTGAATTGCTCATTACCACTCCACTGCCTTTATTTATCCTTTCTAGTGTAGAAAAATATTTGAATTTATTTACAATTTAACTTAGAAAGACTATGTCTCGAGTTTTTCTGACATCAAAAGCTCGTTAATTCGCAAAATCTTCAGCTTCAGAAATTAGGAATCAAAGTCATGAAATAAGTGAAAAGAAATGTCCAAAACATTCGAAATTCATCAAAAGAAAACCAAAAGTGTTTTTGAGAGCTTTTAACATTTGAGCATACCATTCGTCATTCATTGGATAGAAGAAAACGCTTGGTAGGGCTACCACGCGTTATATTTATTTAGGGACATGTACGTATTCACATTTTAAATAGTCGATTTTTTGAAATGAAATTTCTTCAGAATCGTTGTGATTTAAAACACGATGAAACAGAAATACGTTACGAAAACAGTTGTCGGTACTACGAATAGTAGGTGCTGTACCCTTTCTGAATTACGCTAATGATTTTACTTCATAGCTTTAGCGTAATAAGATGTGCGAGTATGGGCTGCAGCGAACAGTTAATCGATTTTTTTTCTTTTATCGTTTGGAAGTAGCAAACGAGCATGCAGCCCACCTTATGGTAAGTGGCTACTGCCGCCCATGGACATCTGTAATCAACCGTAGGTAAGATCAAAATCTCACTTAAGATTAGCCACAGATGCGTTGCTACCCCTGGGGACTGAGATGGAATGCCTCAGAAAAGTATGTCTCCCTTACCACACCCTTCAGACCAGGACACAACAGCGCATAACGCTGCTGTAATTAGGCAGAAATAGGTGTGGCGGCGGTGCTTCCAGAGTCGAACCACAAAGAGTTCTACCAACTTCAAATTCTTGAAAAAACTCAAGTCTTCATATCTTTATGCTCAGAAATATTTAATAACCTCTTATTATTAATTTTCATTTCTGCCGTGTGAATTGTATATACACACATTTTTTAATATACCAAACGTCCATCCATTTACTAACTAAAAGACACATCTGCTATAGTCAGCAACTCGAAGCAAGCGAAGCAATAGAAGTTCTGACTGCAATCGGTCCCAGATGCCAGATGCGATTTTCAGTACAAAGTTGTAATACAGAATGCTTTATTCAAGTTTCAAGAGTAGTTGCTCTGCTGGATTGTCGATTAAAGGAATAAAGGTTAATGTATAAACGTCTGATATGTTGTTATTAATTATATTATTTGATATCACATAGGTAAAATGAGACAGAACTAATATAGCTTAATTTTATTTTCTTATTTAATCTACTCATAGCAGTACATATAACAACGTCCTAAAATTTAAGACATTATTCTTGAATCAATACATAATGTTTCAGTTTCAACCTAACAACCTTATATTAAGATTATTTTAGGAATAAAAAGACATGATGTATTCAAGTATTTTGTGTGTATCGGGAAGAACATATTTTTTCAGTTACAATATTGTTTCCTTATTACAGGACCATTGACAGCAGTTAATCTAAGCCGAGATTTTGAATTGAAGGTGTGGTAAGTCAGAATCACTTTTCGATCCGTTATCCCCAGGTTTAGCAATGTACTCATCTACAATCAACCATCGACTTCATATAGGGAGAAATCAATGCAGCCCGAAGACTCAACGCATCTGTGATCTATCTCAGGTAAGTCTCTAAAATTATCTAGGATTTATTACAGATATCCATGGGCGGCAATGACCACTTACCATAAGGCAGACTGCATGCTCGTTTACAACGTCTATATTGTTAAGAAAATGCTTCCTCAAATCATCTGGACAATTGAATATGGAATAATTTTATCCCAAAATTTAATAAATTCTTGGTCATGCTATTCTCAAGTACAAGCTTATTATGGATCAACATATTTCTGTATTTACAAACTCAAGTACAAGTATTTCGGCATTAGATAATTAGCTCTTTATTTGATATGTACTAACATTAATTAGGATACTAATAATAATTAAGTTGATGTTAATCAATGCTTTTGTAATTGCCAATTAACGAAAAGGAGAATCTTCAAAAGATTCCAGAACATCTTGGGAGAAACACAGGGTTATGTGAATATTTATCGCTTTAAAACCCTTTTGATGGCCTGCCTCAGCGCTACTCATGCCTCCAGGACTTCCAGAGAAGGGTACCTGGGTCCTGTTAGCTCGGTGCCTCGCTCAGGCTCGGAAGAGAATTTAAATCGTTCCGTACCTTTAGACATTTTTAACGGTAATGACGGTATGGCTTATGACAAAATGTTATATTTATGCTGGAAGTTGAATTTACGTTTGTATTTATGTTTCAATTTATGCTTTCGTATAAATTTATATCCATTAAGTAAAATTATATGAGTTATACATTATATGAGTACTTTTTTACTCGTAAAGTATATACTACCCCAAATAAAGTAGGTACAATAGTTTACTAGAATCGTCATAATATAAATAATTATATGTTCATACATATGTGCGTATGATACCAGCCGATTTATTCATAAGGAACACGAAATGCCTATTGAGAAGTATCCGTTCACTCGTAAATCACTTTATATTGGAAATTCATGTATTTCAATGCTGTTCTAAAATTAAATGTCCAGAAAATGTGGTAAGCAAATAGACTCCTAATTTCTCATAGTGTTAAGTTGTGATATCTTAGTGGCTTTGAATTTAGGTTGTGTATCTGAAGGTTCAAGGTTAAATTTCCAGGCAAATGCGATTTATTAAATTTCGAGTCTGAAATTAATTATCTATTACTTTTACGGCGAAGAAAATTATCATAATATATGCTATACATCTGAATATTCTTTGACAATCTCGAATGCGTTACGCTTTTTTTACGACGGCATGCGACGACACATTCCACTGTCCTTTCCGGGGTCGCTTGGCTGGACGGTTCGAGGTCCCAGTTTTGCCGCCTACAACACCGGAAGCTCCATTCTAGTCGCCTCTTAGGATAGGTAAGGAAAACCCTAGCCCTTTTCTGGTCCCAGTACTATTTGTGTCCCCAGTACTAATTGTGAACGCCTAGTAATCTACAATTAACTAACGTAATAAACTATAGCCTAAACCCTTCTTGCGCTAAACAGAATCTCCTGGCCAGGAGTAGCACAGTAATTGATAGACGTAAAAACAACGTGATAAATATACACAATCTTGTTGAGTTTAAAAAAAACGGTCTCAAATGTATATAAAGTCTTCCAATTCGCACGTAAACGCTAAACGCTTTTTACACTCATAGCCCCACAGTAGGATTTTCTCCTGTGTCGTGGGTGCCATGGACACACAAAGACAAATACACAAACACCCAGACCCAAAACAGAAATCTAAACTCATCATTCAGATGTTTGTCTAGCCGGGGATCGAACCCAGGACCCACTGCGTGTCAGACCGGTATGGTGGCCTCTCCGCCTCGCACGTGGCCAGTGTATTCTGACATAAGTTTCACTCACTGATTGGTACGTGAACTCAGTATAACGTTATGAAGAGTGATAACAAACGATTTCATGCTGATATAGTATTGTATCGTATAGGCTCCTATACGAGCGCTCTATTTTAAACCTTCTGTGAACCTTCTTTAGAGGCGTTGTGATTTGAAACTCACTGAAACAAAAATGTGTCCAGATAAAGAATCAAACACATAAATATATACGATTAAGTAGACGAGAGAATGAGATAGAATACATTACAAAGTATTTTATATCTCCTCTTTGTGCTATGGTTCTGCTGTGGAAATTATTCTATTATTTAATATTATTAAGTTTCGCTTCAGCTTTGTGTGCACACACATACGCTTTTTTAAGCCTAATGTAGGTAGATATAAGCCTTCGATATAAAAAGCTTATATCTAGCTGTAGGAGTCTATTTGCATACTTAATCCTTGGTTACATTTCTTTAGCGTAAACTCATACATACAGATTGTACTGAATTACACGACCAATTGCAAATTTATCTTTAAACAATACTATTTTACGAAAAGATAACCGATTTTAAAATCACTATGAATAAAATAGACAATTACGAGTCGTATTAACGCAGGGATAGTTCCGTAGGCAAAATAAAAAAAAATAAATTTTAGCTTGATATTTGCTGAATATCATGTAATAATAACATACATAAATGTGGAATATCATTCTATTTTTTGACCGACTTCCAATTTTTTTTTTCTGTTTGAACCTTCAATACTTGCGACTGGGTCAACCGATTTTAACAGTTTTTTTTATTTGAAAGCTGGTGCTTCTCATGGAGTCCCGTTTTAATTTGGTTCAATTCTGACAAAGGCATCCATAAGAAAACCACATAACTCTTAAATTTGCATTTAGTGTGTGCGCGACAAATAGACGAATAACAGAGTTTTTACCGATCGGATTCTCATGAAAGTTGAGATGTACATTGGATATCTAAGATGAACTAATACCTGATACACAATGAAAAATTTGACCTCAATCCGAATGATGCAGGGGTACTTAAAACCTAAAACATAGTAGCTAGCCATTTGGTGCTTACGGAGATGTTATAAGATAAGCAAAGATGTGACATGAAAGCTTTGAACTTCAACTTCTCAACCCTGATGGGTAGGGTACTGCATGCCTAAGCCATAATAGTTAGCCATTTGGTGCTTACGGATATATAATGAAATTGATAAGCAGAAACTACGATGAAAAAATTGGCCTTCAATTCCTCAATCCTGATGATGCAGGAGTACTGCGGGCCTAAACCATAAATGTTGGCCATTTGGTGCTTACGTATATACAATGAGCTTGCTAAGATGAGACATGAGACTTCTAATTGGACCTTCAACTCCTCAAACCTGATGATGCAGAGTACTGCAAGCCTAATTTATGGTTGAGGATTGGGTTGAGATGTAGTGATTTATATTGGATGGATTAAGTTAGGTTGGAACAGAATAGAAAACATAAAACTAAGCGAGCAGGGCGTAGTAGCGCCCTGCGAACAGGTGCGCCTAGTTCATATAAATACAGACCAAACCTTTATTCACCTCTACATAATTTACAAAAGTTTTGTTAGTCATGGATTAAGACAAAATTTTACATTTATACTGGAAGTTGAATTTACGTTTGTACCTATTTATGTTTCAAAATTATTTCGTGTAAATGTATTTATATTTATGAAGTAAGATAAGTGATATTTTATGAAGACAAATATAAGTGTATCATCACTAAAAAGCGTGAAAAAATTTTTTATCAAAAAAAGAAACCGACTTCTATACCACAAAAAAATAAAAAATAAATATATGTTGGTGTCTTACATACACAGTACAGAGTACTTATTCCCGAAGTCGTTCTTAATTTCGTAATTAACTTATTATCTCCATGAAAGGAACCTCTTTATTCAAAGTTAATTAAGACGCGTTACATGCTTACTACCAATTTTCAAGTTAATCGAGCCAGCGGTTTCAGCACAAAGCCTTTAACAAACGGATAAATGTATCTATATCTATCTTACTTTATTCGTATTATAAAGCTGAAAAGTTCGTTTGGTTGAACGCGCTAATCTCAGGAACTACTGGTTGGAAATGAAAAAAAAAATTGATGAATAGTCCATTTATTGAGGAAAAGCTATAAGCTGTATAACATCACGCTTTGTTTGTTTGTTTTATTCTTATGTAGTAGTAGGTGATACCGAAAGGCACAGCTAGTGTATATATCGCTGCCTTGCATGAACAAGTGCACAATTCAAAATTAATAAATTTTCTGAAAAGATAAAGTTTTATTCTTATTATATTATTGTAGAATTGAAAACTGATAAATCTAACTACAATGTGGTTGAAGGGCTTTTAAATTTTATTATTTAAACTTTATCCATTAAAAGTATAAAAACAAAAAGCACTACTTAACTTTTACCTTCCTCTCCTGTAAAATTTCTAGCTTTTTTGTAGCTGCAAAGCAGCGATATATATATATATATATATGAGGCCATATATCTTTTTATAACACTTAAGGCTCTAGAACTCTCCGTTTGACTATAGAGGCACCAACTTGACTATTTTCCAATAATAAAGTTTTTACTACATATAAAACAGGGGTTCTAACTGGTTGCTTCACCTGAGGTCTAATAGGTCAGATTTGTATAATCTGGATCTTATCGTTTTGATCTTTTCATCTATACTAATATTATAAAGCTGAAGAATTTGTTTGTTTGTTTGAACGCGCTAATCTCGGGAACTACTGGTCCAATTTAAAAAATCTTTCGGTGTTAGATAGCCCATTTATCGAGGAAGGCTATAGGCTATATATTATTACGCTAAGACTAACAGGAGCGGAGCACCAATGAAGAATGTTTCAAAGAAGGGAGTTTTTTTTTCTAATGAGAGTTTTTGCTTTATATTGCAAAACAACGTTTGCCGAGTCAGCTAGTAATTGTATATGTATATTCGTTAACAGATTTCAAACTAGGTATATAGGACAGGAGCTTTCGAATCTCATAACTCATTCTGCAACACGCACACTGAAATATTAACGCTGAAACGCAAATTAGGAAGTCCATATCAATGTAGGAACCGGCGTCACACGCAATGAAATCACCGTGCATAATAATCAATTTCCTAGCGCATAGAGTATCTATTGTGCAGACGAGATACTTGGAGATTTCGCAAATTGTTAGTTTATTTATTTAATATGTATTTAGTACTCCAATAAGTTTTATTACTAAATAAACTTAATAATTTCAAAGCATTGATCAAGACCTATTATAAAAAAATCTGATCACATACACTTGTATGTGATGAGATGAGCTTGAAGCGCAAAACAGCTTGAAACTGAGATGTACAAAATATTTATCTTTCTTAAAACAAACCCATAAGCTGCTATTGTAGCTATTGTAAAACTATGATCATATCATCACAGAATTTTGTAAAGTAAAGTATTAGCTGTTGCCCGCGAGTTCATACGCACAGTCTATAATACGAGCATGCAGTCCATCTGATGATAAGTGGTTCCTGCCGCTCATGGACATCTGTAATTAACCCCATACATGATCAGAGTTTTATCTGAGGTTGGCCACAGATGCGATGCTGTTCCTGACGACTAAGTTTAAACGTGTCGAATAAGTATATCTCTGTTACCAGACCTTTCAGGCCGAAATATAGCAGTGCTTAACACGACTTTTATTAGGCACAAATAGATGCGGCGGTGGTGCTTCTGGAGTTGAACACGGCTGTTATTAGGCAGAAATAGATGTAGCGATGGTACTTCATACGCATATTTAAAAAGCAAAAGGATACTAAGACTTAAGACAATGCAATGCACAGGCAAAATTATACGTACATGTATATATTTTTAAACAGACGGAAATGACTGAAACGTAGTCTTTTACTGTATGCTTCATTGGAAAGCTCAGCAAAGCTCAGCGTGCTTTGAAGGCTATGCTTGAAACTAAGCTTACCGACATAGCTCTTGAAATTAGCAAGCTGAAGTGGCAATGAGCCGGACACATCGATCAAAGTCCTATAACCGATGATGAGGGAAGGTCGATCGAGTGGCGACCACGTTTTGTCAAAAGGAGAGCATGTCGCCTCCCGACCAGGTTGAGCGATGACCTGAAGAAGACAACGGGAAACCGATTTAAAGGCACAGCACCGGTTGGTCTATGTCTAGCAGTAGACCTCGGAATACTGGTGGATGGAAAAGTTCCTCTGCGTAATAAATAATCTTTGCGCTGAGTAACGCTTGGTGTCTCCCGATAATTAATACCAACCCTGACACCGCCCGGACATTTCGTTTTATCACGCCAATTTGTTTGAACAGTGAAAATTATTCGTTTATTCAACGCCTTATCAATTTTTAAATAAAATTTTTTGATCAGTATTTTGACGGCCCTTACCTTTTCTCTTTTAACATTTTTATTTGTTTTGAAATTAAGTACGAAATCTCCAAGCTTTCACTTTGTGACTTTAGAGATGAATTTTCGCATTTCTTAAATCTTATTTAAACATCTTTATTCAACGTTATATCACTGAAAATATTTTACATTAAGAACTGCGCACACACATCAATAAACGTCTAAAGCTACTAACCGAGTGGACTAAGTTGAAACCTTATCACTGCTTTCAAATCAAAACAAGAGCTGCAAGAGCATACGGCTGTTATTAAACAGAAAAGGTGTGGTACCAACGGATTCAAACAATAAAAAAAAATTACCTCCATAATATTCTAACGCCCCGATTCGACGACCCGCGTGGCGGAGAGGTTACCATACCGGACTAAAACGCAGTGGGTCCCGGGTTCGATCCCCGGCCAGACAGACATCTGAATGATGAGTTTAGATTTCT
>MOOZ01000437.1:338107-353724 GCA_002930495.1 Cecropterus lyciades | reverse complement strand
TTTATCTTGTTTCATTGTTTATGTTTTTGAGCGTTGTACTATGAACTCCACGTTTTTGTTTTTATTTTCGGCCGTATCTTGCAATGTACTTTGAAATGATGAGCAAAAACTTTAACAATGTAATTTTTAGGGGTACTTAATAAATTCGTATTAAGGGCACATCGCATGAGTGCCTCTAAACACTCACCATCAGGTGTATCTTTTATAAACATAAGATTACAAAAACATAAAAGTAAAAAGTAATTTAAGAAGAAATCTGTAAATTACTTATGTTATTAAGATAAACACACTCTTGCTTTCAAACATATGTCGTTAGAAACATCGATGTTTCACTGAGTAATCAATCATGTATTGGACATCAGCTCGTTTATACTATATACCGCACACATGTAGAGGTACTATTACCTCTACATGTGTGTATCTAAAGCTATCTTTAGGGTGCCTATAGACTAGAGACGTGTAAGATAGCTAAGATAGATTTGCAAGGTACAATGAGTATGTTTAGAAGTAGTAGAACTCTTTGTGGTTCGACTCCGGAAGCACCACTGCCACATCTATTTCTGCCTAATAACAGCAGTGTTATGCGCTGTTGTGTTCTGGTCTGAAGGGTGTGGTAAGGGAGACATACATAGCAACGAATCTGTGGCTAACGTTAGGTGAGACTTTGATCTTACCTAGGGTTGATTACAGGTGACCATGGGCTGCAGTAGCCACTTACCATCAGGTGGGTTGCATGGTCGTATGCTACTTCCATTCTATATATAAAAAAAATGTTTCAGTCGAAGGCCTAGCACCGCCACACTTCTAGCGTGAAGCAGTTCTTGCGTTTCGGTGGAAGAGTGTTGTTGCTGGTTCACTTTCATACCACGCGAACTTAGTCCTCGGGAAAGGCAATGTGTGATTAACTATATTTATTATTATGATAACTATATTATTTTGACGAACCGCGTGGTGGAGCGGTCATCATACCGGTCTGACACGCAATAGGTCTCGGGTTCGATTCCCGGCCAGACAGATATCTGAATGATGAGTTTAGATTTCTGTTCTGGGTCTGGGTGTTTGTGTATTCGTCTTTATGTATGGCACCCACGACACAGGAGAAAATCCTATTGTGGGGCTATGAGTGTAGAAAGCGTTTTGCATAAAGTTGCTTACAGATGTCGATGGACATCTGTGATGTGTTATCATCAGGTGGACTGCATGCTTGTTTGCTACTTCCATCTTATAAAACAAAACAAACTATGGATGTGTGGCAAATCTAGCAATAGGATTTTTTAATTTTCAGTACTATGCTTATTAGTGGTCGAGGTGGGTTAAATAAAGCAATGTTTATAAGGTGGGATGCGAGCAATGTTTGTAAGAGGTATGGATGCAAACTAAGGATCGCGATGGGTGTAGCCTTAGCATTTCCATAGCACATCTTACTCGCTTAGATTAACGTCGCTTGTGGTTTACGGCTTACTTGTATTTGAGGCGATCGTCTTAGTTCTCGGGAACAACGCATCTGTGATCGACTTCAAATAGAATGTCTGTTCTATATGAAGTTGCTTACATATGGACATGGCGGTCCATGGGCGGTAGTAACAACTTACTATCAGGTAGACTGCATGCTCGTTTGCTACTTCAGTCTTATCATCTTCGGTTTGAAATTCGTTCACATATTCTCTAGGTCTGAGATTCGAATTAAACTGCAAATTTCTGATTTTACAAAGTTATGGGTGTAAATTATTTTAAACACTTTCACTTGTTTTGGTAAAAAAAGGTCATTATTAGGGGATTTATGAGTCATAGAGTTCCTTTAAAGTTATTTTTTTTAAATGTCTGAAATCTTACAAACAGACAGTAATATGTACAATAGTTAACACAGCAATAATTATACGTGACAAATTCTATAAATTACTTAAAAAAATAGAAAGCTAACACTAAAGATTGTCAGGAGCTAAAAAACAAAAAAAAGGAATTGCGTGAAAAACAAATGAAGTAATGATACTGAACTGTTTTTATTTTGCTTTTCGTGTATACATTTTTTAAGGTGGTAGAACACGTTGTGGTTCGACTCCGGTAGCACCACCGCCACACCTATTTCTGCCAAATAACAGCAGTTTAATACGCTGTTGTGTTCTGATCTGAAGGGTGTGGTAAGGGAGACATACTTTTTCGAGACGTTCCATCTTAGTCCCCAGGGGTAGCAACGCATCTGTGGCTAACCTTAGTTGAGACTTTGATCTAACCTAGGGTTGATTATATTATTGGTTGATGTCCTTGGGCGGCAGTAGCCACTTACCATCAGGTGGGCTGCATGCTCGTTTGCTACTTCCATACTATACATAAAAAAAAAATCCCAGTTTCGAATCATAAAAAATAACAACAAACAAAAATTAAAAATAATCATTCCAAGTGATTTATACGCTCTAAATACATTTCCTAAATCAATTTCCATAGTACGTGCGAACAATTGCTGTTTCCCACTGCATTATATATAGAGTTACATCTGCCCTTCAAAGTTTTCCAATTTCCGTCCTACACTCTCACTGTAAATAAAAATAAAGAAACAAAGATTAATTTGTAGCTCGCGGCGAAAACTTCTCAATTGAACATTTATTTCACTATCTTTAACGCAGATATGAAACGACTAGATATGACTTATGAATAAGTGTTAGAATATACGAAATTCTTAGTTAAGATGACACTACTATTTTTAATATATACCTTATTGTACGAACCAACGGTATTTCTTGTTATAACAGAAAATATAATTTTAAATCCTGATATGCTCATAAAATATACGTGTCCGTCAACACATTATTGTCCCACTGCTTGGCACGGGACGGGTCTCATCTCAGAATGACAGAGTTTCAGGTCATAGTCCACCGCGCTGGTCAAGTGCGAATTGGTAGACCTCACACCTTTGAGAACTCTTTTTAAAGAACTTTCAGGTGTGCAGGTTTCCTCACGATGTTTTTCTTCACCGTAAAGCAGTGATAATTAACTTCTGATACGCACATAATTTAAAAAAAATCAGTGGTATGGTGGTGGCATGCTTGGGATTCGAACCTAGGACCCTTGATTGAGATGCCGAGTTTCAACCATTCGGCTGTCACTGCTCGAAATATACTTATTTTTACTAAAAATAAGTTTTTCCAGCAAAGTCATGTAAATATAAATAATAAAAACAAATTTAAAAAAATCATAAAATATGAACTATATTTAAATTCTATAATTATAATTTACATTTCCATAACGAAATCTGGATTTTAATAATAAATTTTAACATTTGAATTTTAACAGTAATAAGTAACTAAATAACAACCTGACAATTATTTTTAAATAAAGACAATAACAATAAGCTATCTGTAATATAAAAGATAAAGGAAAATTGTTAAAGAATATAAGAAAACACAATTTTCTTGTCACTTCCAGCATCGTCGCTATCGACAAGTGTAATCGTAGTGGTTTTATTGGCTTCGCTCAATGTCGTGATCTTGAGGGTTATTCCGAACTAACTACGAAATAATATTGTAATGTATTATATATAAGAAAAATGAAAAAAACTATACATAATATTTATATTGTTTACAGTATATAAACGCACTTTCGAATATTCGTTGTCTAATTTTTTGTTAAGTTTGATTATTACATTTGCAAAAAGGATGTAGAAATCGAGGATTAAACTATTTCCATTATATTTAAAGCTAATTTAGCTATTTCCAACATAAAATGATATCTTTTATTCCCTCGTCTGTCATGTAATAAATATCTCATCTCTTCATTTAATTTAATGAAACATAACTATAAATATTTTATATATGGTGCATGTGCTAAGGTGTATATGTGTATGTATGTATCTATCTACATGTGTGTAAATCTTTCAAATTAATTTCAGTAGTTTCAGTTTTGATGTAACTTCAAATACTCGTGAATTCTAAATAAGTTTAAAAAACTAAAAAAAAACACGCTTTTATAACTAGCTGAACTAAAAAAAGAGAAAATAATCTTCTACAAATTAAAAAAATAGAGCGTAAAAATATATCGTAATAAAACATGGGGTGTTTTTGAGATAGTCTTCACTTCAGGACAAAGGACAATCGCATTATTACGACAAATAGTATTTTCTTATCGTTCCATTTTTTGTAACTTGTCGAAAATTATTTTCATTTTTTTTTTAGTTCAGCTAGTTACAAAAGAGTGCTTTTAGTTTTTAAATTATTTTTTATTTTTAGTTTCCAAACCTTTTCAGAGATTGATTTTCCAAAAAAGAAAAAGGTATTTTATTATATCAAACTACCATGCTAAATACTAAGTATAATTGAGCTTGCATTAAAATTCAGGGATTTTCATACAAACTTTCATCCGCTATTTAACCAAATATAGGTGCGATATAATGAGATATATATAAAATATTGTATTTTCATCGGTATTTGATAAGCATGCAAAGTTTCAACTCAATCCGACATTTCAAAGTGGGTTAAAACCGCGTTCAAAAATTCGATTACAGACATACATAGATACGACCGATCATAATAAAAGCGCGTTAAAAAAATACCTAAAATATAAAATTGTAATATTTTAAAACTGTACATTTTTTTTATAGTATGGAAGTAGCAAACGAGCATGCAGCCCACCTGACGGTAAGTATATGTAATCAACCCTAGGTAAGATCAAAGTCTCACCTAAGGTTAGCCACAGATGCGTTGCTACCCCCTGAGGACTAAGATGGAAAAGTATGTCTCAAAATCTCTCTCAATACTAGTCCCAGTCCTTCAAATATTTTTTTGCATATATGTAGGATGTATAATACAAACACGCGCAACTTAATTTTTTTATTATATGTAACAGACGGATGTAAAATAATAAGTAGAAATGATAATAATATAGACGGTACTACCATTAGCAAACGTATCTATATTTTAATTAGACAACGCTATGGAACTTTATTACTTTGTCACTAAAATTCATACTGATGAAAAATTACACGTTATAATTTCACGCACAGAACACATTTATCCACTGATAAAAATATCGCAGTCAATTAAAACGACATCTGGTGGAAACAGAGCGTAAAACTTATCTAAGATCACAATATAGTGGAATAGCTCTGGCGTTTTTTACTACACACCGAAGGAATAGCTCGGATCGAAGTGTTCATTTTTTTGAAAGTATTATCTATAAAAGAGGTTTATTTCTCCCTTTCTTGCCCATTGCTCGACGGACGTTGACGCAAAATGTACCGATATATCATTGTTTTAGCATTCGTCACGAATGCAATAGGATCACTGTTAGATGGTGACGTAGACCTGGCAGATGGTGTGAAACTAGTAGGAATACCGGTGTCAAATAACTTGGAAGATGAAGGGAGATCCTTTAACGATTCGCCGCTGTACAAAATCGCCAAATTCCTTCAAAGCCACGAGTTGCACGTGAAACTCCCCAATTTGATTGAAAAGGAAAAACTGAGTCAGTTTTTCGCTGAATCACTTAAAACTGTCGACGAAACGTATAAGGAAAAGGCAGGTGAGTTGTTTTAATTTAATGTTTAGTACGTTTTAATAAGTATTTTTTAAAACGGAAGTTAGTGATACGATAAATGTTTTCCTAGGAATTTAGTTTGAAATATTTTTGTTAAGGTAAAAATGTCTTCAGGTATATTTTATCGCTTATTTCCTATTTGTGAATTACGTTTAAAGGTGACGTATACTAACCACGTATCGATTTCCTGCTGAATTAATTAGCATTACAATTTTATTGTAATGTAACTTTAATGGCTTTCATAAAATAATATTCGAATGAACTCGAATAATTCACTTGAAATATTTATTAATAATTTGTTAGATAATTATTTCACTTCTTAACATAACTATTATAAAATTAGTCGTTACGTTGCATAGAGAATTTCTACAAAATTATCGATAGTTCAAGACTCATCGACTTATATGAACCCTATCATTGAGTCAATGTATCGACATTCTGTTGTTTGTACGAAAAACATCACTATTTTTTGCAACAGTTAATTACAATATTCTTCTTTGTTTAATTATTATACTGTCATGAAATTGAAAATTAGCAAAAAATATAATAAGCAACTAAAATGACTATTTTTTTTATAATATGGATTGTAGCAAACGAGCATGCAGCCCACCTGATGGTAAGTGGCTACTGCCGCCCGTGGACATCTGTAATCAACACTAGGTAAGATCAAATCTCACCTATGGTTAGCCACAGATGCGTTGCTACCCCTGAGGACTAAGATGGAACGACTCGTAAAGTGTATCTCCCTTACCACATCCTTCAGACCAACTATGTTTTAAAATGGTATTTTCTTCTCATAGTAATATATAAATTTTATTTCAATGTTACTAAGAATTAATTTATAATGAGATGGAATAAATTAATACTCTACTGTAGTAATAAGCAAAGCCTGTCGCTCAAGGCTTTAATTTTCTTTGTAGCGTACCCTCGTATTATTTCTTATCCCCCGGGGTGAAAACTACCCTTTGTACTACCCTTCTTACAAAAACCTGTCATAAATATGACAGTTACTTTATCTAGAACAAACGAACATGTAGCCCACGTTATCCATCAACTCTCTGTGGACCAATATTGAAAAAAAGACTCCCCTATCGGTTTTTTTTTGGTGATAGTCACTGCGCCTGGCAACCGTGTGGTGACCGCAGTGTAGTTTTTATTATACAGTAGGACGCTGCCGCCGATCTCCTAGATTTTGTCCCTGAGTTGCCTACGATATCTATTGGAGTACAGTTTTTTTTATCCGATTGAAGTAGCAAACGAGGAGTCCACCTGATGGTAAGTGGTTACTTCCGCCCATGGACATCTATTAGTAGCCTCACATAGAACAAAGGTTCTATCTGAAGTCGATCACAGATGCGTTGCTACACCCGAGGACTGAGTTGGTCGCCTCATATATAATTAGGAAAATTAATTTAATAATAATAATTTAATTAATATATTTAAGAAAAGAGATATCTAAGATGCTATTCAAGAACCTCTTATCTATTTTATCCAGAACTGAAATGTACTATTTTGTGTAGACCTTTCGTAGTAGACCTTGTTAATTTTTCTTAGTTATATAATGGTGGTAGTATTTTTGGTAGTCCGACACTGGTAGCACCACCACCACACCTATTTCTGCCTAATAGAAACAGTGTTATGCGCAGCTGTTTTCTAGTCTGAATGATGTGGTAAGGAAAACATACTTATCCGATGCATTCCAGCATATTTCTCAGCAACGCGTCTGTGGTTAACCTCAGGTAGAACTAATATTATCTAGGGTTGATTACAGATGTCCCTGGGTGGCATTGACCATTTAAGGTATGACCATATAAGGTGGACAGCATACTTGTTTGATAATCCCATATTATTCAGAAATAGAATAGAAACGAACATGCAGCTCACCCGACAGTAAGTGGCACGGTTTATGGACTTCTTAATCAAGCTTACATAAGATAGAGTCTTACCTGAGCTTGGTCACAGATGTACTGCAATCCCTGAAGAGTATGTTGGAACTTCTCTGATAAGGTAGCTGTGATGAGTAAATTGGAACTCATCAGATTAGTAGGTCTCCCTTAAAACATCCTTAAAATACGAATTCAACGCTTAATACTGCCGTTATTAGGAAATTGTTGTTACAATATGTTTCTTACAACAACTCCTACCAGATAGGAAGATGCCTTCAATTTAAAAGATCCTACCTAACCATCTTAATCTTAAGATTCAACTTAAAAGATCCTACCTAACCATCTTAATCTTAAGATAATATGTAGTATTTATTTAAGAATTAAAAGTTTTTTTTTCTAATATTTATTGTTATGTAGTCTATTATTTTTCTCCAAAAAA
The DNA here is from genome assembly GCA_002930495.1 of Cecropterus lyciades. Taxonomy (NCBI): domain Eukaryota; kingdom Metazoa; phylum Arthropoda; class Insecta; order Lepidoptera; family Hesperiidae; genus Cecropterus; species Cecropterus lyciades. The sequence continues at coordinate 345,873 of MOOZ01000437.1, read as the reverse complement.
GGTTTGGGTCCCGGGACGTCTCGCATCTGAAAGTTCCGGGACTTTTCGTAATTTTAGTTGTCTCGAGTCTCGGGACTTTTGGGTCGAGACTCGAGACGAAACAAGATTATCGAAATTGTTAGCAAAGAATCTAAGTGTAATTAATGTGTTAGTTGATTATTTAAAGTCTGATATATAATTATGTTTTATTATTTGAATTTAGACTATTTAATTATGAAATATGAATGATGATTAGATACTAGAATTACTAGATAAAATTAAATTTGTTAAGAATAAGTATGATTTTTAACGAAGTTCATTAGTATTAATTAATTAAGATTAAAATTAATGTTAAAGTTATCAAGATTTAGAGTTTTTGTTTAATATATATTTTTTATTTTTACAAATAAGTGTAGGTTTTTTGGTGCGTTGCACCAGATATTAACCCAATTAATATTCTTAAAAAAGGCAAAATAATGAATCCAAAAAAAGGTCAAAAGAATATTTTTCTTAAATGTCTCGACGTACTGGGAATTCCCGGGACTTTGATTGTAGAGTGTCTCGTGTCCCGGGACTTGAAATTGTCGGGAATCCCCAAATACTAATGGGCAAAAAAACAATAATTATTAGAGAAAACAAGATTAACTCATACTAAGAGAATTAATGCTTTTGATGTTTCCGATACAATGGTAGTGTAAAAAAAATGTATATGACAATTTGTAAGTGGTAAAAATGTATATGACATTTCAAGACATTTTCCCAACACATCACAGGAAGTATTACTTCAAAAATTTATCGTGTCTAGTTTCAGCAGAAAGTCTTGTTACAATCCCGGTCAATAACCTCTAGATAAAAAAATACAATAAACAATCAAATGTACCAAAAAACACGTCACATAAAAAGTCACTTTCCAATAAACACTAGCGGAAATTTTATTCTTTTTCTTTCATTTATATTTCTATTAAATTGTCCACTTCAGTTCATCGACCAAATATTTAGTTACGTAACTTTCAATGAAAGTGTAAGATTCTCTAAAAAGTTAAAAAGCCAAGCGATTGGGTTTGATTCTATTTCGATTACACTAATGACATCACCTGAAATGAATTTGATAGTTTCTATTAAGTTTTATTAAGATGTACTGATAAAAGTATTCAAATGACTGGTATTAAATTAGTACAGAAATTAACTTTTTAGGAAGGTAAAAGTTATTCAACTTTAAATTTAACTATTTCACGTACACGTTGTGAATTTTAAAAGGAAAACTTCTATAAAATCGTTGTGATTTGAATATCTATGAAAATGTATCAATTTCGCGATAATATTTTTAAAAACTTTTAAATTTTGTAAATTGAAAATTTAAACTTCCGACTAAAAAGGTTGCCGAACCCTGGTATAGATAATGTTACTAATTCTTCTTTTACAGTGACTGGCCGTGGTAAAGGCGGGGGAGGAGGCGGCTCCCTGGCGCTCCTAGGGATGATGTTCGCCAAAACCCTTGGCGCAGCCGGCATTGGAGGGTTAGGTCTTCTTACTATGAAGGTAAGTTTTTTATGATATGGAAGTAGCAAACGAGCAAGCAGTCCAGCTGAGGTAAGTGTCCACTGCCGCCCATGGACATCTGTAATCAACCTCAGATATCAGCCACTGATGGATCGCCTCTGATAAGTATATCTCCCTTAGCACACCCTTCAGACCAGAACAGCAATGTACACACAGCTCTTATAAGGCAGAAATATTTTCGGTGGTGGGGCTTTCGGAGTCGAACCACAAGGTTGTAAGGTCTTAGAGGTAAGACAGGGTGAGAATTATACGTTCTAGACGACTTAAAATGATAAATACTTTTGTTTTTCGTCTGGTGATACCATACCCCAAAACTTCTTTTGAAATACGTGTTGAGCGCTACTGAGTTCTAGTTTGAAGAGTTAGTAAGCGAGAAACACTCACGCTTAAGTGACGACCCGCGTGGTGGAGAGGTCACCATACCGGTTTGACACGCAGTGGGTCCCGGGTTCAATCCCCGGCTAGACAGACATCTGAATGATGACTTTAGATTTCTGTTCTGGGTCTGGGTGTTTATGTATTCGTCTTTGTGTGTCCATGGCACCCACAACACAGGAGAAAATCCTATTGTGGGGCTATGAGCGTAGAAAGCGTTTATGTTTATGTTTAAAAGAACAAAAACACTCCAATTTAACTGAAACGCATTCTTGTAAGATAGTACAATTTCATAATGATTAATTAAGGTTATTTAGTTTTTCAAATCTATGGCGTCTAACCGTTAGCGTTAACCTCATAAAGGATTCTATCTTTTTTTTATCAGACTGTTGTAGCAAACGAGTTGTGACTACCGCCCGTCGACATCTGTAAGCAATCATGTAGAAAAGGGATTAAAAGTGTTATATCTGAAATCGTAGATGCATTGCTACTCCCGAACACTAAGATGGTCGCCCCATATATAAATGAGCAACTACAACTTTCCACTGAAATGCAAGAACTGCTTCACGTCACGTCACGTCGAACTAGTTGTACGCTGGTTCTAATACCTGGTAAATCTGATTCTGATCAAAGAACACTGCTACCTAATAAAACATAAACTTAAAACTCCAAAAAGACTAAAATTGGAGTAGCAAACAAGCATTAGGGCTTTAGAAGGCTTAGTATGGTATTTAAGACTAACCATCTTTCAATATTCCGCTGGTATCCAGTAGTCAACCACAAATAAGAGTTAACTTCTCAACTTCTAACGTCTTCTGACCCTGGACACTGCGTCGCTAGCCCTAAACACTAAGTGGATTGAGCAGAAATATCATATTTTTGCTTCTATTTCCATATGTCCCATGATATACGAAGTTTCTAGTGAAATTACATAGATTCACCGAGAGGATTTGAGTCTTAATACCGTACCAAATCACGGTATGACTCTTGGATGAACCCAAGGTTGGAATCAGTACCATCAGTACCAGTAGAGATACAACAACAAGCAACATTGTCAAAAATACTAAAACAAAAAAATCCGACTGCTTAGAAATGATTGATTACTTTCAGTTTCAGTTAATTGTAATGATAAATTTAATATAACGCTTTTTATGGGTTTAAATCAAAATATTAAAATATGACAATAGATATATTTTTGGAATACTAGCATTAATTTGTTAATATTATTGTGATAATAAAAATCGTCCCTTCTCACCCTTTCTCCCTATTTATTCTGCAAACCGACATGATTCCAATGATATGTCATAATACATCGAGTCGTTTAGGCTGTATCTCGTGCCATAGGAATGGACATACGCTCGACCAACATTACCCTCCTTCTGACGCAGTCGGTTAAAATTCTTATGTCAAAATTAATATGTTTCAATTTGTATAAATAAAAACCCATGAAGACGAAGTGACACCACATATAAATAGTTTCTACACACTTCATACATGATCGTCCGGTCTTAGTCACCGCTTTAAAACGGAACTAGCAACACAACACAAGATAGCAAAAACTGACGTGATGACTACCGTTACAGCCGTCAGTTTATCCGGTATACTTAATCCAGAAGCGTTGTAATTGGAAAAAGTTGATAATTGTGGTCCACCCGCTTGCTCGATGCCGTGACGAGTGAAACCGTTCGTGATCAGTTTCCTCTCTCTTTTTGTTGGTATTAGAAAAAGAGAGAAAGGATTAACATCAAGGAAATACTGGATAATAAGACGAGGAATATAACCTTTGAATGTGAATGAGGGCTATTAAAGGGCCCCGACCCTAACTCGTCAAATTGGTTGATCAAAATAAATTAAATTAAATTGTCTTGTCTATGTCACAAGAAAACAATTTTTTAGTTGTAGTCCATGGTCGTATTGATGTTACATCAAATCTTGAATTCGCAAATGTCTTCCAAGAATTTGACCTCAGTATTCCTTACAAATGACTAATCTAAAAACTTTAGCGTGTCCTGATTATCCATCAACTCTTAAACTGCTATTGCTCAATAAGCCCAATACTTAGCCAAATTTTCGTGGCTCTTCTGGCTCATAATCCAAGTACTCTGTCCTCTTTTATATTTCCAAAAAGGCATCGTTTTCCTTTTGCTTGGACATGATTTTCATTCAAGGACCGTTCTTCTCCAACAATCGTCAATTCTATTTAATCAGCATGCCATCAAATAGTTAGTCGGTAGCAATTTTCAGCTTGGTCCGTCTACGGATTTCATTTATACAAATACCATCACGCAGTGAAATAGCAAGCAGGTTGAGAAAGCTATTTCTCAATCGCATGTTCAGAATAACTCGATTCTGATGAAGAGTACAAAAAGACAACACATGTCACATGTATCATTTATGTTGTTACTCTTACTTTCATTATTTTATTATTTGTTTCATACGCTTTTGTTTTCTCTTTCATTAGTTGTATGGGTATATTTGTATATATATTTTTTATAATATGATACAGAAGTAGCAAACGAGCATTTATTCCATCTGATGCTAAGTGTCGACTGCCACCCATAGACATTTGTAATCAACCCCAGATAAGATCAGTGTCTTGCCTGAGGTCAACCTCATGTATTACTTTTGAGGAACAAGTTGACACGCCTCGGATAAGTATATTTCCCTTATCACACCCTTCAGGCAAGGTCATAGCGATGGTATACACTGCTATTGTTAGGCGGAAATATATGTGGCTTCCGGAATCGAACAACAAAGAGTTGGTCAACCTTTAATAACTTTATAATGACAACTTTCAAATAAATAGACAGGCATAGAAAAATGCAATGGACCAGAATGTATCAATTTATCGAATTTGTTGCAGGCGTTAGCAGTATCAGCATTAGCGTTGATGTTGTCAGCAATTGTGGGTGTGAAGAAGCTGACCTCACATGACGACCACGACGAACATCAGGTGATTTACGCGGGACATGGTCACCACCGACGACGACGGTCACCACTGCCCTACCGCGGCTGGACACAGTACCGTGACCGTCAATAATAATAAGCTAGGATTGGACGATATTGGCAAACGTTGGCAATCAAAAATATTGGCAAGTCAAGGCAAAAATAAAATTTATAAATCGATGAACGTTTGATCATATAATGATATATTGGTATAATATTGGCAAACGTTGGCAAATAAAATTTTGTTACTAAGCATCTTAAAAAGTAAACTAGTACAAATATTCAGTACAATAGGATTGTTGCATATAAAGGAAAACTATTACAAATATTCAAAATAATGTGTTTGTATTAAATAAATTTGTAGTACTGTATCTGGTGACATTTGCCAATCAAAACCTTTGTAGCAACGTGCTACAAAGGTTTGAGGATTTGTTTGTACTCTATTGGTTTTATACTGACCGTCAAAATTTGGATTAACAATGAACACAATAAATGAAATTAATTTTGTAACGAATACTAATTAATAGTATAAGATTAGGTTAAGTAATTTATTTTTCGTGTTGATTAATTTGTAAATACGTATTTAAAATTATTACAATAAATTATTCCCAAAATATTTTACAGTTGTTACTAGTTTCTGTGAACCTGATTCGGATCCATAAGTTTACAAAAATCATATACCAAAATCCTAAAAAGAAGATGGGTTTGACCGAGATAGAATTAAAACTGTCCCGGGCGAACCCGTGCCTTAGAATTTTCCATCACTCTCAAAGACGTGTAGGTAGAGTCTAAAAACCAATCCACTAGGCTGGCTTGCAGTTTTTCTTCGGAAAGCTAATTGCAACCTTACATTTTTTCTTCGGAAAGAAAACGCCTGCCCAACTGTGGGGCACATTTTCCTTTGCCTTAGGACGAAAATTAGGCTCTGTTTTTTTTAATCAAAACTATATTTTGGTTAGGTAGATCTGAAATATATTTTTTATTTATTTTTTTACTTAAGTAGGCAAGTAAATAGACTAGATAACCTAAAACACTCCTCTTCGCGTTTTAATTCTGTGTGCTGTCGAATTTTCTATCAACTTTATTTCAATTTCGTTTCCTCTTAAATATATTAATTCCCAACATAATAAGAAAGGATTTTCAGATTTATTCTTGTAGTTGTCATTAGAAAATCGGACCAAAAATATATAGACAACGCCTCGTAATACTGTATTGAAGCACAACTTGCATTTATGTGAGTGACTGAGCGCCATAGAAATTTATGAATTATGGGGAATGTAAAATTTTATGTTATGTCGAATTATATCAGCGTCAGACGAACGCATTTTTCCAAAGATTTATTTGGAAAAATGCGTTCATAAGCACCTCTGGTTTTGGCTAGAAGTGGGGTACATCATCAGAATCGAAAAGTAGAAGGTCATAATTTTCATTAAATTATGTCATATAACTAATGCTTACTTCAAGTTTCATGAAAATCGGAATAGTAGAAGCCGGGTTATCCGTTTATTTGTCGCGCACATATTTAATGAAAATTTAAGACTTATACGTTTTTCTCGTGGATGCCCTTGTCAAAACTGAACCAAATTAAAATGGAACCAAATGGGAAGCACCAGCTTTCAAATAAAAAAAAAAAAGTCAAAATAGGTTCAACCTATCCACAATTTTTCGATGTATCAAACATAAAAAAAATACAGCCGAGTTGAGAACTCCTCCTTTTTAGTCGGTTAATAAAAACTCTACCAATCTTATTTATTATTTTGTAACCCCTTAAGCTAAGGGTTACAAGGGTAAACTAAATGCCTAATGGCATTCTGCATATCAATCCTGGGTGATAGCTATAATTTGTGGTAGGCATATAAATCTTACTAATATTATAAATGCGAAAGTTTGTGAGTATGTATGTGTGTTTGTTACTCTTTCACGCAAAAACTACTAGTTCGATTTCACTGAGATTTGACGCACAGATAGTTTATTTCCTGGATTTGGGATGGATGGGATAATCATTACCATCGTAAACATGACCGAAGCGGGTAGGGCCACGGAAATAATGTAGTAGTGAATTAAATAAGCAATTACTTAAATCAATTTAACATATGACATAAAATATATGTAAAGTATGTCTTTTGTATTTCGTCTGAGATTATAGTATTCTGAAAAATATCGCACCATCTCTACACCTCGACTGCAGAATGAAATGTAATTTGGCTCCAATTCAACAGATCTCAGGACTAAAGCCAAATGCGGGGTATTGTGAGGGCATTTGACAGGCGTTGTGCTTACTGTCATAAGCTGAGCGGATTTAAAAACGCACACCGCTACGCTTCGAAACATTCGCCAGAATTTGCACCGAAATTTCGTGGCATTATTGATATCGAATACATACATTTTGTTTGTAACACACTGATACTTGCAGGGCTAATGGTTGATGAAACTCTAAAATCTCTTTGAATGATAAGGAGAGTGTATTATTAAAATAGCTTAATGGCTAAATTAAATGAACTAAATTCTTTCAACCATGCGGCTAAGTAATTAGCCGCATAGTTGAAATACGGTCTCTCAATTGAGTGTCTGATTTTCGAGTCCCAGGCACGCACCACAAATTTTCTAAAATTATGTACGTATTATAAATTAATTGTCACTGCTTTGCATTGAAGCAAATCATCGTGGGGAAACCTTGTGTAGATTTCTACTGGGAATTCTAACAAAAAAGTTTTTAAAGGCGTTTGAGGTCTACCAACTCAGACTCGGCCAGCGCGGCGGACTATGGCCTGAAACTCTCCCAATCTCAAATAAGAGAACTATCATGCCCAGCAGTGGGACAATAACAGGTCGACGAATGGGGCAATAATAGGTGACGAAAAATGAGTATAAAATCTCAGATAATTAAAAACAGACACATATTTATA
>MOOZ01000437.1:305526-316867 GCA_002930495.1 Cecropterus lyciades | reverse complement strand
CTATATGAGCCTTAAGGTCAATGACCCATGCTGACGGTCCATCCTGTCTTTCAAATCCGGAGCCTCTACAGTCCAAACGCTAGTCTGACTAACGTAGCGGTTCATGATCAGTTGTTTAGTAGCAATACCAGACTTTTATTTCACTCTTATATGTTTCATGATATACCAGAATGCAAGCGAAATTACGTAAATTACATAGTAGGAAGCATCGAGTTGTAATATTGTATCTAATCGCATTCCCATAGAGAAACATCAAATCTTAAACCCTCAATGTAAAAAATACCATTCCCTCTGACTAACAAATGTAAATAAAATATCTAATGAATCAATTCATTGTAAACAATCCTGACCGATACAACGGGCTACATAATCAAACAAAAAAAACATCCTAATTATGTTTTTGTCAACCCATTATCCCTATTATTTTAAAACTTAGAGAACTCTCAGGTGTGTAGGTTTCCTTGCGATGTTTTCCTTCACCGTAAAGCAGTGATTATCACTTTCTAATACGCACATGATTTTAGAAAAATCAGTGGTGCGTGCCCGGGATTCGAACCTCGGACCCTCGATTGAGAGGTCGAGTTTCAACCATTAGGCTATTTCTGCTCAATTAATTATGTTTTACTACCGTAAAATTATTTTAAGCCACTTTAAATCTTAATACACAACCATCCTAATTAAATTTGTTTTGCTTATTAGCACTTCGTCACGACGTGGCGACAAAATAAACATTTTAACGCATACAATTTACATTCTTATGTAAATTTATGTCATTCACACCTCACATATCATTCTTAAGATAAAGTTGTCGCATGAAATAATAATTTGCATTTTTTTACTTTTCTTATAAACTCGACTGGAACAACATAGAGCATGCAATCCACCTGATCCTAAGAGGTCGCTGCCGCCTATGGCATCTATGAGCAACTTTATTTACAGCAGGTAGTAGAACTCTTTGTGGTTCGACTCCGGAAGCACCACCGCCACACCTATTTCTGTCTCATAACAGCAGTGTTTTGCGCTGCTGTGTTCTGGTCTGAAGGGCGTGGTAAGGGAGACATACTTTTCCAAGGCATTCCATCTTAGTCTTCAGGGGTAGTAACACATCTGTGGCTAACGTTAGGTGAGACTTGTCTTACCTAGGGTTGATTACAGATATCCATCCTTATTTGAAAGTGAGCCATACCCTACAACCACAGTAATTCATCTGTGATTGATTTCAGATAGAACCCCTGTTCTGTATGAAGCTACTTATTGCTTACAGATGTCGATGGGCGGCGACTTACCATCAGATGGACTACAAGCTCGTATGCTACTTCAATCTTATGAAAAAAGCTGGCCTAAGTTTCAAAACCACTTAAATGATCAAGCTGATTCAATTAAATAAAAGGCAAACACAAAATTCAGAGCAAAATAGTTTCATTGCTTTTTTCTCCAAAAATTCATACAAAAAAAATATTATATTAAATGACCATAACATTGGATTACCAACAGGCGTGCGCATGACCACAACAATATGTCAATAACCCCACTGAAAAGTGAAAGGATACTGCGTTTGTACAAAAAACCGTATATATACATTCTTAGTGGCATTGGTTCCGTACTATTCCATTTGGAGGAAAAATTTGAAAAAGTTAAGTAAAAAAGGCAATTATAAGGATTGCCTATAGAAGTGAAAACTTAAAAAAATAACACACGAAAGTATATCTACGTACATATATACAGTATACATATAGCTTATGAAAGCGTTCGGTGACGATGATGTGATTTCCATGATTTTAGTTTACCCAAAAAGTGTTCAACAAGCCTCTAGAAGTTTTCACTTCAATAATATTTATACTGACACCCGACAACACGACCGGCAAACAAGCATTCAGTCCATCTGATAGTAAGTGGCCACTGTCAACTACGGACTTCTGCAATCAACCCAAAAATAGAATCTTGACTGAGGTTAGCCAAAGATGCGTTGCTACCCCTGAGGATTAAGTTTGAATGCTTCGGCTAAGTATGTCTTTACCACACTCTATAGACCAGAATAGTTGTATTCTGGCTAGCTCTCAACAGTTCTCCTATTAGGCAGGACGGTGTGGTGGTGCTACTACCGGAGTCGAACCACAAAGAGTTAAATTAACTTAAAGTCAACAATAGTTATATTATGTATGTCACAAATGTCCGTCTAACTTTTCTTTTTTACATGAATTCTCGGTCAAGAACGAACGTGACCTGGGTTCAACATTGACACTCATACCGCACCTCAAAGAATGACTAAAACCAAAGGTATGTCGTTTCAATATAAATTCCTTGTTTCAATTTGAGTAGTTTACTTTTTACATCTATTATCATGTGATTATCTTCAAAATAGATTGGCGAACTAGTTGAAGTCACACGTCCATTAATCAGCTTTCTGAGGTCCACTGGACAAAGGCCTAATCTGATGAGGGTTTTTGGAAATAGTCACAGCGCTGCATGTCAAGTGCTGTGACTTTGGTTACCGCAGTGGGTGTTGATGTTGTACAGCAATACGCTACTGCTCACCTCCCTCCACCTCCACCTCAGTTGTTGAGAAATGAAGCGTCTAAACACCTCCTACGTCACCCGGAAGCAGAGAGGAATGGGTGTTATTCAAATTACGTCTTACTTAATTTCAATTAAGTGGCCAGGAGTAGCAACGCTATATTTGACTGAATTCTCATGATTCAATGTTTTTTGTTGTGTATTGCAGGTGTTGATGGGCGGGAATTATTCCCGCGCATCAACGACAACAGTTACCACGACTTGGACTAAAGGTTCATTTACTAGTTTTACCTATTATTAATAAAAATTAAGTTAATTTAGACACTTCCGTAACTGGCAACTTATATGTACTTTTGGTAAAAGGTGATTTTTCGCCAGGCTAGGTGATCATATCTGAGTACCAGCAGTGCTCCAACAGTCTTCAGCGCTCAACAGCGCAATTCAAAAGTCTAGTGGCGCAATCTCTTTATGAATTGCGGCAAAACGCCATATAGTAATCAGTTTCTCTATATGCACTGAACTAAGAATAACAAAATTTTTGAATTTGTTATTTAAAGTATTAATAATAGTAGTATCTATTCAAATACGGGTAAGGGACTACGCATTTGCACCAAGGAACCCCACTGACCAGTCATTAGATAGACATAAACGTAGCAGACAATGAGCGTGACGTGAACTTTTACTTTGAACGAGAATTTCACACGTCAAACGATCTTTGTCATTTCGCGCAATGATCAGAAATTTGATGACAAAATACAACTTTTCTTTTCTTTTTTTTTATCAATGGCGTAATTATGGTAATACCATTATCACGCTGCGAGCTATTATTAGATTGTAGTAGCAAACGAGTGTGCAGTCCATCTGATGGTTATTGGTTTCTGCCACCCATGTCCGTCTGTAAGCAACTATATATAGAACGAGGCTTTTTGCTGAATTTAATTACAGATGCACTCTTACTTCCGAAGACGAAGATGGACTTCTCATTAAAAGTGAGCCGGCAACCACATCCGTCCACCGATACGCAAGAACTGCTTCTGAAAAAATAGGTGCAGCAGTGGTATCACACCGGTCGATGTACACTGGTTCTACCACCCGGTTATACTTTTAAAAGTAGGAACACTTTTACGAGGCATCTGTAGTCGACCTCCGTTAGGCCTGTCAACGTATGTGTTTGATTACAAATATCTATAAGTGTTAGCTATTTACTATCAAGTGACGCATTGGCAGCATTTATGTGCCGTGTGGTTTCGTTCTTGAGAGCGTCTCTTCCCCTGGGTGTCGTAAATGGCGCTTACAGAATAAATCCTTAAAGATGGGCAGCAACGTCTTTCTGTACATCAACACCCACTGCGATCACCAATACGCATGCCAAAATATAATAGCAAAAACTATCCTAACTATATCAAATTCTTATTATTTCTTTAATTAAACAATTCATAAAAATCAAACACCAAACACTCCTCGTAAGAACATTACATTACATTACGTGATATTATAGTGAACTTGACATACTTTATAAGTATCATCTAGTATAAGAAATAAGGCAATAAAACTTAGCGCAGAAAATAAGGCAAAACGATAAAAACCACGGCTTGATGCTCGCTCCACTGACATAGGAGCGTGTGAAACTTGTCTTTAACCGACTTTGTTTATAGCTAGTGAGCAAACAGTCTAACTTTTTTTTGACACGAGCGGGAAACCTTTAAAGGAACCCGACGCCGTGGGATCAACGCTGGGTTAAGCGGGATTTTACCGCACTAAAACCCGCTGGTGGCTGTCGTTAGCGCCGCGTGGAGGACTCCGGGATCTCCAACGGAACACAATCTGAGTCGTCCGAGCGCGATGCCTTTGGGACTCTATCCTGATGAGCATTTACGCTCACCGTGCCTTACGACAACATGCAACCACACATGCCGCCGTCCTTCACGGGGTCGCTTGGCTGGGGACGGCTAGAGTTCTCACTCTTCTCGCACGCAATTCCAGAAGCCCCCTTTTAGTCGCCTTTTATAACAGGCAATGGATACCGTAGCCCTATTCGGGTCCCGGAACTACAGGGACACTACAGTCTGACTAATGAAGACGCTGCAGTCCGTTGAAATGATGTTCTAGATAGGTCAAATTACAGATATGCATGACAGCTGTTACTAGACATCACAAGCTTGTGCTCTTTAGTGTTCACAAGTGGTTTAGTAGGGATTACATAATTTTGCTTTGATTCTTGCATCTCCCGTGATGTAAGATTAAAAGCGACATTATATGCATTTGGCGGGAAGATTTGAGTCCTAGAACTGCATCAAATCGCGATGCTCTTTAACATCATGCCCTTAAGTTGTTGTGCCTTCTAAACATTTTGGTTTGAATGCAAATTTCCATGGGCAATGGCCGTTTCAGATGAAGTTGAATACTTATTTACCGCTTTCTTTATAACATGGAAACAGCGAACGAGCATGTAGTCCACCTGATGGTAAGTGGCCACTGCCGCCAATTGACATCTGTAATCAACCTCAGATAAGATCGAATCGTAGGAATCAGTTCCTACCCCTGAGGACTTAGTTGGAATGCCTCGAATAGGTATATCTCCCTTACCACACTCTTCAGACCAGAACACAGCAGCCCATAACACTGCTGCAATAATAGATGCGGCGGCGGTGTTCCGGAGTCGAATCACAAAGAGTTCTACCACCTGTAAACCACGCTCAAAGACATAAATAAAAAATATATTTTCAATAACAATGCATTCCTTTCTCATTATCGATTTTTTACCTTAATTTAAGTCAGTTAATTTATCATTAATATCAAGATAGGAAAGAGGGAAATCTAGGCACTTAGGTTTCAGACAAGTTTTGCGCTTTCTATGACTTACACTAGAAGGGTCAAGTTTAATACAAAATCTAGACAAAGATAGTAACATAAATCAGACTGCGCATCTGAACAATTAAACAATAATATAATAGGTTCAAGGTTCTACTATAAAGTAAGTCTATGTTCCTATTATGAGATGATTACGGATGTCTCTTTTTGTTTGTCTTGTGAAAAGGTGATAGATCCCTTTTTGTTCTGACTTTAGAAAAAGAAATATAGGAGTGAAGTAAGGAAGAAATAGGGGCCCTATGTCTGCCTTATAATAGCAGTGTTAAGCGCTGTTAAGTTCGAAGGGAAATGACATAGTTATCCGAGGTGGACCTACTAAGTCCTCAAGGCTAGCAATTCATCAGTAGCAAACCTCAAGTTGTAATCTTATCTTATCTGGAGATGTTTACAGATAACCAAATTGATATCTGTAAACATACTACATTTGTAACAGTAGATACTCACCATCAGATCAACTACATGCTGAAAAGTTGTACATGATTATATATATTTTTGGATAGTTTATAATTTAAAAAAGTGTAACAGTTTATGTTAATATGTTGAAATTTCGACATTAATAAACTTGCATATGTTTCTTACGATTTCATCTTGGAAGTGCTATCTGCATGTTCTTAATATTCTAAGATACATTACGTGACGTATACTATACGATATATCAGAAATTCCTTGGTTTCTATGCGAAATTTATTCAACTTTTTGTAATGCATATCTTCCCAAGATTATTCCTTTAAAATATAATTTTCGCTTAATTTCACATTTTATATTAATATATTCGGCAAACTGAAAAATATCGTAACTACGCTAAACTATTATTATTTGCAACGGACGGTAACCTGATGAATTTATTTTTTGTTTTAAAATTTCAAGACATTATTTACTTATATACAACAATATTAACTTCGAATACTCATACAAAATACCTATCAAAACTTTTCTCTGTTCAATTGCATTCTTATTTACCAGTACTATTATTTTTGTAAATTAATATAAAGTTTAATAATTGGGTTACTAAAAACAAATCGAAACTGAACACGAAACCGAAGTGCCAACTGGAATAACTTGTAGGAACAAAGTTTCATTTACAAGAAAAATTGTAAGTTATTAATGTTATGAGAAGTTCTAAGTCCAAAAGAACTAAAAATTTGATACTTTCGTCGCTCACAGTTTCTATTACAAAAACAAACTTACATATTCACGTTCATAAGAGTTAGTCGTATACTTCACATCTCAAAAACTTTTTACTCATCAAACGTCACGTTTTTTGACTAACGAACTCTACAACCGTATTATATAACGTCTTAGGCTTAAAAGTGTGCGAACACTAATACGTATATGTTCTTGACCTTTAAGGCTTTCACGGCATTATGAAACCTGGACTTCACTTTTACTTCCAGACTGAGAAAGTCCATACTATTTCGGTTAGTTTTTCATCTGTTCGAGGGGTGAGGAGAGGTATTTAAGGTTAGGTTGCACACGCCGGCTCACAGTATCCGACACAGTGTCTAGCTGCAAAGATGTGGAAATACGTCTTCACCGTTATTTGTGTGTCGTGTTGTGTCGCCTTGCCCGCTCAAGACACGAGCCACTCGGAGAATGACTTGGAAGGTCTCAGCGAGTGTCTGAGGAAGGATTCGACGTCATGCCTCAAGTACAAATTCTTTTCGTTCGTCGACAAAATGATTGGGCAAAAGGAAACGTTTTCCATATCGGACGGCGTGACTGTCGTCCGAGCGAGCGACGTTCCGGCCGAAACTGGTGCACCGAGGGCGCTAGATCCTGTTTCCAGGTTGAAGAGTTACTTCGAAACGCATTCTTTACGAGTGGAAGTGAAGGGGTCTGATGTCGTTGACGCTGTTTCGAGTGTGGGGCGTGCGTTGGAGGACACGGTCACGTCCTTTACCGACGACAATGAGGTTGGTGAAAGCAGGGGGAAAAAGAAAAAGGCCGCAAAGATCCTGGGACCGCTGCTCGCTGCGGTCATGCTAAAGATGATGGCGCTGTTGCCGCTTGCGATCGGTGCGATCGCGTTAATAGCCGGCAAAGCGTTGTTAATAGGAAAGCTGGCGTTGGTGCTATCCGCGATAATTGGGTTGAAGAAGCTGCTGTCACAACAAAAGCACGTGACTTACGAAGTCGTAGCGCATCCTCATCATACATCGAGTCATACGTCGAGTCATGACTACAGCGGAGCGAGTGGATACGGCGGTGACTCAGGCGGATACAGTAGCGGGGGTCACGGCGGCGGTTGGGGCAGGTCGGCTGACGCGTCGAATATGGCGTACTCAGCGCAAAAGCCCGAGTAACCTAGTTCAACGACCTCTTTCCCGAGATTTCTCTATAAAATTCTAGTGCGAATGTACTGTACGCTTGTATTTATTGAGTGAACGTGATTTTGATTTGAGCTCAACTATATAGTCATACGGTGAAGTGTTTATATATATTATACGACTGCTATATATGTACCTAAGATGTATTTTATATTTAGTTTAGTTAGCTAATATTATATATGGTTATTTAACCAGTACCTGGCTTTAATTTAGTATCGCGTAAGGTATTTTATTACAATGTAATATGTTATTGTATGTATTTTATATTAAAAGCGTGATGCGAGTACAACTTTTATGTTTAAGTCTCACTGTATTAGGGTTGTGTATTTTTATATAATTATACCTGATACTATATGATATAGATCTATCTTATTCTTAGATAATGCCTGTATAGTATTCTATAGTATACAAAGTAAAGGTTGTAATTTATTTTACTATTTATTATAGTAATTATATTATTTCTTATGTTGATATAATTTTTAACAAGTAATGTGTACAACACGGAATGATTTTTATTAAAAACATTAAAACTTGGTGCGTTTTTTATTAAACTTCCTTTTTGAAGGGGTCTTAATCTGGTATCTTTTTTTGCCGCCCATGGACATTTGTGGTTGATTACTAGGTAAGATCAGTCTCACCTAAGGTTACAGATGCGTTGCTACTCTTGAAGACTAAGATGGAATGCCTCGGAAAAGTATGTCTCCCTTACTACACCCTTCAGACTAGAACACAGCAGCGCGTAACACTGCTGTTATTAGGCAGAAATAGGTGTGGCGGTGGTGTTTCCGGAGTCGAACCACAAGAGTTCTACCACTGATATCTTTTATGATTTTAAATCAGTTTTTCATATTTTGTTTCTTTTATTAACAAATTTGATACATTAAAACGCTACTTAAAATATTTATTATATAAAGTTTGCTAACAATACAGATGTCCATGGACGTTAATGTATCATCTGATCGACTGCATGCTCGTTTGATATTATTGTTTAAAAAATACCACACAAAAAGTAACATTAAAAAGGAAAACTTGTACTTAAATGATTTAGCCAAAATCCGATGAACAGAAAAGTTTTACTACAAAATACGTAACTTCTAAAAGTTCTTATTCCTTTGTTTACTTTCCTATTCAATGAAGCTTATCTCTTAACTTAATCGAGCTTTCTACAGAGCTTAATCGGATAGTGTAGAACAAGCGACGGAAAAGTATGTACCTGTCTGGGATACTTGTTTGGTCCAAACATAAGCAGAAGCGATCATTATTTCAAGCCAAACAAAATTTTCGTATTTTCGGTTTCCGCTACTTACTTTATGACGTCAAAATATTATTAATTAACTGGCATTAGACGAAATAGTTTGATAATATTGTGTGTTAGCGTATTATTACATATCAATAATCTTTGAGTTTTTTATGTTTTCTTATGCAATCCAGAATAATTTTCAAGTGAAGTGATGTGAGCTTATGTCAATTTTTGTATGAAAACTCCTCACATATTAGTTAATAAACAGTTAAAACTCGTGCATTTCGATACCGTTCTAAAAGCTTTTACGATAGGAACTGGAGACTAAGCGAATACCTACTATCATAGCAGCCCCTAATCTATACTAATATTATAAAGCTGAAGAGTTTGTTTCTTTGTTTGAACGCGCTAATCTCAGGAACTACTGGTCTGATTTGAAAAATTCTTTTGGTGTTAAATAGCCCTATTTATTGAGGAAGGCTATAGGCTATATATCATCGTCAAAACTTACGAGGGTGAATCCGCGGGACGCAGCTAGTATCTAATAATTTGTAGCGAAACATGCCTTCCGCTTGTAACTTGTACCACCAGCTTTCCCAGCATCCAGGTCGGTTGCCCTATCGCCAGAGAAAGGTACGGCAGGTGAAATCATCCACGCGATGTAAGGTTGCATAAATATAATATTGTTGAGGTTTTGGTTTTGGTTTTAGGTTGGCAGCTGAGACTCTGGTCTTATCTGGGGTTGAATACAGATGTCCATGGACGGCAGCGGTCACTTACCATTAGGTTGCATGCTCGTTTGCTACTTCAATATTATAAAAAAATAGCATTGTTGTGAGACGATAACGTGGTGCACCTGATGGTAAGTGGCCATTGCCGTCATTGGACATATGTAATTAACCCCAGATGAGTCCAAAGTTTTACTTAAATTTCACCTCAGATGCGTTGCTACCATTGAGCACTAAGTTGGAAAGTCTTAAATAAGTTTCTCTTATCACACCCTTAAGACCAGAACACAGCTTCGTTAAAAACTGCTGTTATTGGGAAAAATGGGTCTTCTCACCACCACGATCTTCTCTACGGATCACGATCTCATGATTCGTGTAACTGTAGGTATTACATAACACCAAGGGCGTAGCCAGGATTCTCTATGGGGGGGGGGNNNCAGGTTAAGTTATATAAACACCTCTCCCGGAATCCATCCCATCATTTATAAATTTCGTGATGACATTAATATATTTTGGTTTTATAGTCAGTTTAGTTTAGTTATATGTCAATTTGAGTAGCGGTAGTTGTACCCTGATACCATGATAAACAGACGATTCTTCATTAGATATTAATGTAATCTAATGATGAATTTAGATGTAATTCTTAGTTTTAATCGTTTTATATTCGTGATTGTATACTCTCGACATTGGGATATATAGGATATTCTATGAATAAGATAGGCATGTAGAAAGGCAATTTCTGCTTATACACTTAAATAAACTAAGCTAAATAAATAAAGCTTTTAATGAACTATACTCAATTGAATGTACAAGTGTTTACACTAGAGCTATGAACTAATTTACAAATACTCAGACTGCATTCAGTACTGGAAACCGTCTTTATTTTCTATGACTATGAAAAGCGACTTAATACTAATTATGTGAGGTCAACAATTCGTAATACCGGTAAAGTGTGAGTCGGGCTCGCACCGTGCCTTGCGGATTTAATGTTACTTTTAGCAAGAATTCTGTAGAAAATGACCAAAATATTTGATTTGATTTGTGTCACCAAGAATTTCGAATAGGCTTTAAAACCCGATATTTCATAGATCTTACGAGGGGAGGGGGGGGGAGGACCTTCAATGGTCCACGAAGAGACAGTAGGATACGTGGGATTTTTACTAGGCAGTAAAACTCCCTCCGGGATGAGTTGATCTGTGAGCGCGTTGCCACTTGGAGCTCCACCCAGGTGAGCGTTGAACGTCACTACATCTCTTATTGCTTACGACGGTATGCAGCCATACATACCGTCGTCCTTTCCGAGATAGCTGGAAGGACGGTTCGCACTCTTGCGGCCCGTTACCCCAGAGGCGTACTTTAAATTTCCTCTTACGGTAGGCAGGTTTGTAGTGTTATTATGGCCCCGAGACTACAGGGACAAAAACGAAAATACCTACCTACCTATGTAATTGTACCTACCTCTCGGTTTTTAATATTTAAAAAATACTTTTAACGCAACATTCTCGAATACAATTCTTAGCACTGAGCTTTCATGGCCTCACAAGTAGAATACATCTATACAAATTCAGACATACTTTTGAGCTTTTTTTTATATAATACTAGCTGCGCCCCACGGTTTCACCCGCGTATTAGTTACTTAAAAACAACTTCTCAAATAATGC
>MOOZ01000437.1:289785-305365 GCA_002930495.1 Cecropterus lyciades | reverse complement strand
TGATGATATATAGCCTATAGCCTTTCTCGATAAATGGGTTATCTAACACCGAAAGATTTTTCAAATCGGAGCAGTAGTTCCTGAGATTAGCGCGTTCAAACAAAAAAACAAACAAACTCTTCAGCTTTATAATATTAGTATAGATGGATAGTAGCCAACGAGCATGCAGCCCACCTGATGGTAAATGGCTACTGCCGCCCATGGACATCTGTAATCAACACTAGGTAAGATCAAATCACACCTATGATTAGCCACAGATGCGTTGCTACCCCTGAGGACTAAGGTGGAATGCCTCGGAAAAGTGTGTCTCCCTTACCACACCCTTCAGACCAGAACACAATAGCGCATAACACTGCTGTTATGAGGCAGAAATAGGTGTGGCGGTGGTGCCTCCGGAGTCGAACCACAAAAAGTTCTGCCACCTTCAAAACTATTAACTGGAGCTTAAACTATTTCTCACTTACGAAACCAAGTTCTAAGGTTTAACTCAGATAGATAGCTTCCATTGAAACTATAGACAATTTTGATTAAAATCTTGGTCTTCTACCGTGACAAGCCAATTTTTTTACCTGAAGGAGTGTAATGTTTTTCGAGAATACTATGTTTGTATATATGTATGTACATCTCTTTGGCACGCGCTACAGCCCAAACTTGATAGGATATGAAATATGACACATGATTGTCCCAATTTACAGCGTGATAAAGGCTACATAATTTTGAAATGGAACCTGAAGAGAGGATAAAAGGTGGGAAGGGACGACTTTTTTATTACCACGACAATATGGGAACCAAATGAAAGCTAGTAAATAGACTTAGACCTGGAGTAAATAGACATAATACTTTTATGTTACTCTTTTGACGAAAACTCATAAAAGGCGTTAAATTAAATTTATTATTATGAAAACAAAAAAATTCCAATGCTAAAAATATTAAAACAAAAAACCCGACTGCTTAAAACGATTTATTGACTTTCAGTTTCAGTTTATTGTTTATTAATGAAACTTAATTGTTTATTAATAACTGAAACTGAAGGTCACAGTTTCAGTTTATTGTTTATTAATGAAACTTAATTGTTTATTAATAACTGAAACTGAAGGTCACAGTTTCAGTTTATTGTTTATTAATGAAACTGAATTGTTTATTAATAACTGAAACTGAAGGTTACAGTTTCTTTATTGTTTATTAATGAAACTGAATTGTTTATTAATAACTGAAACTGAAGGTCACAGTTTCAGTTTATTGTTTATTAGCATTTGTTTTTTTATCAATCATAATAATACATTTAATTTGTACTGAGCTAACGTTATCGCCCATCACCACAGTTTCCGTCAACTACTATACAGAAAAAAGTATCACTAACTCAACAATGGCCTCATGTTTTTGAAAGGTACAATTTAACTTTCACTCACATACAATTAAGGCGTATATCATTATTATTTGCTTTATCACATTACAGCTTTTAATTGAGATAAGGTTATGGAGCCAGCGCACGCTATGCTATACTAAAATGAAAGGGATGCTGAGAGACATTCATTGAATTGATAAATGGGTAATTGATGTATGTCTTCAAGTATTAACGTGAATATTACCAGAGACCTACGAAACATTCGATGAGCAACTTTGTAAAAATTTCGTTAACTTCGAAATGAAATTTCGTGGACACAAAATATGAGATCGGATGCATATATTTGTTTTGCGTAAAAAGCAAGACTGAGTAAGGTCACACGCACACACCGACACATGAGTCGTTTCAAAGGTGGCAAAGTTTTGTGGCTTACGTAACTAAAGTAAGATTCTGACTTTATTTCACTTGATTTTATAAATGCCGTAGAATGTTGCATTCTATGATCCGATAACAGATTCTCAGAACCGATCCGAAAAATTTGACCTTCTATTCCTCGATCATGATGATGCCCGAGTACTATGCGGTGCCCGCTGGCCGCTCCATGGTTAATTTTCTTAACATTTATTGACGTTTCCTGTCAGCTATCCACCTTAGTGTTACCCACCCTCCTATCTGAATATGCCCAAATCAATTAAGATTTGACGTTCCGTCCTCCAATCTCCGACATGTATATAATAAGATTACTAAGCAGAGACATACGATGAAAACTTTGTCCTTCAACTACTCAATCCTGATGATGCAATGGTACTTCAAGCCTCAGCTTAAGAAAATGACGCGGTAAAGTCGCTTTATCACATAATTAGTCATCTTAATCCAGCGAAATATGTACTATATCTACTATATTGTATGTATGTACGAAAGCCACATATATTTAAATTACAGCATTACAAACATATGTACATTTATACAAACATACATACATATCCTCGAACCACATTATCTAATGCTGGCGCAGGCAGTTTGTTAAAAAAATAATTACAGTTGTTATAAAAGCTATATCTTATAGCCTAGTTAACCCAGTGTAGACAAACTCAACCTCATAGAGAATAGAAAATACATGATGCATCGTAAACGGGGACGGAAAAAGCTAGTCCGGATGCACAGATAATCTAGCCATTTATGGCTCATACTGGCTCATTGGTGTCCAGTGAAACCCCCTTTTTATCTACCTGGCCTAGCTCAGTCTGTAGTATTGATACTAAATGTGTCTTTAACGTGAAATCAAATGAAATATCTTTATTTCGCGTTAAGTCTACGGCGGCACTTACAAATTGTAATTACAATATTTTTTCTTGCACTACCACCGGATCGGATCACGACCTTAACTGAGAAGATCCGGCAAGAAACTCAGTGGGTTTATCTTTTTTTCCTTGTATTACTTAGTATATTATATATATATTTAATTATCTTGTTATTACATGTGGTACTAGAGTTATAAATGAAATATTTTTGTATATTTAATATAGGTACATATATAACATAATAGTTCTTATCTATACTTATTATTATAAAGCAGAAGAGTGTGTTTGTTTGGTTGAACGAGCTAATCACAGGAACTACTGGTTCGAATTGGAAAAATATTTTTGTGTTGAATAGTCCATTTAGTAAGGAAGACTATAGGCTATATAATGTCACGCTATGTTTGTTTGTTTTTTTCTTATTAAGTAGCGGGTGAAACCGCGGAGCACAACTAGTATTTAAAATTTGCCTATGCATACCTTTAAATGTTTAAGGTAGTTTTATTACCTAATACGAGCCTTATTGATATGAATAAAATGTTGAAAATCATTTATTCATATTCATTCCTCATCATTATTCATAACACATCATTTATTCATATTTATTCCTCATTTCTCCTCTGATTAAGATCCAATTACGAACACTATGAATAACGAACCATACTGCGTAGTAAAATATAACACAGGCTATATCATCTTAAAAAATCACCATATCGGACTAAATTGATTTTAATTTACACGGACATTCTAGCCAATATTGACCACCTATTTATAGCGTAAAGCAGTTTCTGCGTTTCGGTGGGAGGATGAGGTGTGGTTACAAACTCACTTTCATATGACCTTTGATCTCAGGAGTAGCAACGCTCTTGTGATAGACTTAATGAAAACATTAGGAAATATTAATACAAGTGTACTTTCAAAATTTTCGTAATTTAGGATTTAATAAAATAGCACCATCGATTTTATTGTTCATTTTCGTTCATTGGTGGTGCATTGATATGTGATTTTTTAAAATAAAGTGTACTTATTTCGGATTCCTGCTGTAATACTTAATTTATAAGAAAAGATTAACATAATTTTGTTATCAAAATGTAACTTAAGTACAATTTTAAAACAATATCCCTCAATTTTGTGATAATTTGACTATACTACATTACTACAATAAATTTACCTTATAAAAATACTGACATTATGTTTCTGAAGGAATATCTTCTTTCCAACAAAAAAAAACATCACGAAAATCGGTTCATGAAAGAAGAAGTTATCCGCGAACACACAAAAAAATATACACTCTAGTTGAGTAACCTCCTCCTTTTTTGAAGTCAGTTAATAATCATCTTAAATGTCATACAACAAACCGCTAACAACTCCCGAGAAACAAAAGAACGAAGACAAACAAAATAAAACAAAACTAACGCCATCTATGTAACACGCAATAAAACAACGACACTCGGCTTCGCGGTAGTGATTACGGTAATAACCGGAGTTGTAAGTTGTAACCTTGGTATAACATTGAACAAATAATACAAAATGTCAAGTTTGTTTGTTCACGTGACTCGTGGTAATTTCATTCACTGCATTTGGTTTTCTTTTTGCATGTAAAATCTTTTTTAAAGTTATTGTATGATTCGAAATGTTATTTGTTGTGGTTTTTATGTATTTGAAAATATAATCCGTGGAAGAGGACTTCTATCATCAAGTACAGGTGTGAAGAAGGGAATAAAAGCGTAAACTACTAATATATAGATAAATTAGTAGTTAGAATTCATACAAAATTGTAAATAAATAGGTAAATTTAAGCTAACGCGATAAAAACGGGTTTCATTCAAGCGACATCAGCGCCGGCGCATGAACGGAATATCCTTGAACTTAGCATAAGTTTACAACTTCCAGCGTGTATTACAACATTCATTCATTGTGGAACGTAAACAAACTTGGCCATGAGAGTAGTTCTGATGCTTGCAGATAGATGGCGTGCTTATCAATATTTTTCTGTCTTCGTTAAACCGCAACGAAGAAAAGAATATTTGATGATATTCACTAACACAAGAGACGTTCCAGCATTTTATTTATAATTTAGAAGTAGCATATTTGCATGCAGTCCACGCCATGGTAAACGGCCACACTTGTGAACAAGCCCAGATAAGATCAAATCCTACTTTAGAAAGACCTTAGACATTCTGGTACCTCTGAGGACTAAGTTGGAACGCCTCAAATAAATATGTCTTTCTTATCACACTCTTCAAACAAAACAACAAAGCAGCGCTCAGGACCTATTGTTATTAAACAGAAAAGGTGTGGAAGTGATGACTCCGGAATATAACCAAAAAAGTTGTGACCGTAAGGAAATCTTTACTTTGTATAGGCCTACAAGAGCCTACGAAAACCTACGGGCTATAAATTGTAGGTTACAACATTTTTTTTACACTACCAAATCTATGACTTTTTTATTTGTATAATCCATATCTGTTTTTTTAAATCAATTTGTTTCGTACATGGCAATAAAAACTGGCTCCAGTATCTTGCCTTATATTTGCCTAAACATGAAACTTGTTTGGCAAGATGTGCTGCACTTTGACAATTGATTAAATAATTAATTATTTAAATAAAATATATTATTGCTCAGTCACAAGCTGTTTTGGCTTCTATGTAATCAGAAATTATATAATAGGCTTAACGGTAAAGTTTGATCTTAATCTATGCTTTGAACTTATTAATTGACGTAGCCACTGGCATAAGATACCTTATAAATATTACTGTTATTTAAATTCTTAAAAAATATATATATCATTTAAAAAAATATATATTTATCAAAGCAAATAACCTTAAGCAATTTTAGTAAAAATTTAAAATGAAGTTGAAGTGAAATTCGTTTTTAACGCTCTATAATTATTTTCAAACACTTTCTTTTTTTGTATTGCGTGTAACATTTTTTGCATTTCCTAATTAGCTAGCTAATTAAAAAATTGCGAGAGTTGTGAATTCATAAATCTTTTTTCAATTATACCTACGCATAATTTATGGATATACAAATCCAGAACATTTTTTTAATTACGAAATAATCTTTCTTTTCTAAATTGCAGATAAGTAGTATATTATATGAAATTTGACGACCAGCGTGGCGGAACGGTCATCATACCGTTCTGACACCATACCGTGGGTTCCGGGTTCGATCCCAGACAGACATTTGAATGATGAGTTTAGATTCTGTTCAGGGTCCGGGCGTTTCTGTATTCGTCTGTGTGTCCTTGGCACCCACGACACAGGAGAAAATCCTAGGGGGCTATGAGTGTCGAAAGTGTTTTAAAACTTTTTTTAACTTTCTTAAACTCTATCGTAACGTCTACGTGATAATAACATAGATTTTTAAGTTATCTTTTCTTAGCTAGAGTACCTACTATCTTTTTGTTTTCAATCAGTTCGAATCTCGTATTTTATTTCTCGTATACTTTTATTTTCGTAATTTTTTTGAAATGAAATGAAATATCTTTATTTGCATAGGCCTACGGTGGCACTTACAAATTGTCAATTACAATATTTTTTCTTACACTACCAATTGTATGCGTTAGCTGCAGCCCTGTTTTTGGTGCCATTATCATCATGAGTGTATCTGTAATCCATCAGCCTTTTGGCCCACTGCTGATCATAAGCCTCCAATAATGAGAGACCGCAGTGGGTATTCATGTTACACAGAAAGAACCTTGCTTATGTCCTAGATTTTTTCCCTGGGTCGTCTCTTACGATTCGAGATTATCGCTTTGTTCGTTATTCTTTATAGGTAAAGCAGCTCCATTAAGCTATTGTGTTCTGGTTTGCAGGGGTAAGGTAGTTACACCAGGCATTCCATCATAGTCCTCAGGTCTACAATGTTACTGTCGACCTGGTATCGACCTCGAACTGAATTCGAATCCTATTTATCCACGATAATTAACGGTTCAAATTCCAACTTCGCCCCGTGTAATTATACCTCCTTTATTGAGAAGGGTTTCAAAAAAGAGGAGAAAAACAAGATCATCTGTATACCCCTGATAGGATTGGAGGACTTATCATCATCATTGCTTCGATGAAGACTAAGTTAGAATACCTCGTATAGATGTATGACCACACCGTTCAAACCAGAAGACAGCTTACTGCTGTTATACGGTGGAATACGTAGCAAAACCGCCTGAGTCGAACCACAAAGGATTCTACTAACAATGTTTTTAGGGTTTCATTTCCAAAGGATAAAAATGCGACCCTATTACTAAGACTTCGCTGTCCGTCTGTCTTATCACCAGGCATCTCATGAGTATTGAGCTAGACAGTTGAAATTTTTACACATAATTTAAGTCTGTTGCCACAATAACGACATGTCCTCTATTACAAGAACTACAAATAGAATAAAGTAAATATTTAAGGAGGGGCTGCCATACAATGCACGTGATTTTTTTTGAGGTTTTTTTTTAGATAACCCTTCGTGCGCGAGTCCGATTCACACGTAGCCAGTTTTTTTAAGCACTTGAAGTAACCTTATATACTTTAACAGGACCCAAAACCGGTATAGCTATATATTATAATAAAATATTTATGTACAAGTAGTAAGTATGACGTTGAATTTCCACTCGGAACTGTGTTAGTGTGTTATGGGAATATTCATTGACTGCTTGCCTGTCTGTCTGGCGTAAACCGGTCGCGTTTTATGTATGTCAGTAAATACCTAATTATGGGTAAAACATACGGAAGGTAGAGTTCATAATAGTGTTAAGCGCTGCTGTGTTCCGGTTGGAAGGGTAGGGGACGCATCTGTTATCAACAGCAAATCCTCAAATGCTATCAGGGGTAACTAAAGATGATTTTGTTGAACTGAATGATGATATTTACTGGGGAATAGAACCCGAAACTCCACTTAGTAAACGGCTTACTGACCACTGTAGAAGAAGTTTGATTTTAACAATTAAATTTGTAAAAACTCTATAGTACACTAGAGGTAGGATTCCAATCCCAAATATTTGATTTATAATAGCAGAAACTTAACTTTTTTTAAATTGAAGTAGCAAACAAGTCCACCGGTAGGTAATCACTACCGTTTATGGACATCTGTAAGAAACTCCCTAAAGAACAGGGTTTCTATACGAAGTCAGTCATAGACGTTACTACTCTTGAGGACCAAGTTAGTCCTCTCATATGAAAAGGCGGCAACAAAACCCTTCCACTGAAATGCCAGAACTGCGTCAAGCTAAAACAAAATAATCCCGCACTCTACAGCAGAATAAATCGTGAATGAAGAATTTGTAATCACGGTATTTATTTAAAACACGCACGAACATGGAGCGTTCTTGAAAACGTACGCCTAATGTTAATTGAATATTCCCTTTCTATTGTTGTTTAGGTGCTTGTCTTTTCAAACGAAAGTACCTTTCTCTTTTTGTGTCCACTCCAGTTTGTTTTAACACCTGCTTTGCGTTAAATTCTTTGTAACATACGCGGGCCGCGTTTCATATATTTTAGAAGTAACAAACGAGTATTCAATTTCCATGATTATAAACGTCTGCTGCCACCCATGGACCCTGCTAACCCTATAATAGATTAAAAATTTACCTCAGATCGATCACATACGCGTTGATAGCCTCGAGGACTAAGTGGGAACGCGTTGAACAAGAATGTCTCCTTTAATCCCTTTAAACAAGAATACAGCAGCCCTTAATGTGTTATGTGGCAGAATTGCCAATTTGCATTTGGCCAGCGCGGTGGACTATGGCCTAAAACTCTCTCATTCTGAAAGAATGACAAGACAATAATGGGTTGACGATATGAAGTAGAAACAGGTGAGGCAGTGGTGCCTCGGAATCAAACCACAAAGTTTTCTTTCTAGCACCTTTAAAATCGTTATCTTTATTATATACTCTCCTATATACCCTACTAAAAAAAAGGTTTCGTAGATAAATACTACTATCTGCTGGCAATCTCCGGGGTTTAATCCTTTAAATGTCTCTTAAGAACAAATCAGATGAGCTGTAGGTACGGAAATATGGAATTAGTTATAGATGTCCATATGTAGTGACCTCTTACCATCAGATGTACTGCATTCTTGTTTGCTTTTTCTTAAGATTAAATTTTTTAAAAGCTCATTATCTACTGTGGAACCTTTATTTGAAATGCATACGTCTAGCTGAAGCTTATTAATGATTCTTAAATGGCATGACAGTTGATTCTTAAATGGCCAGAGGAATATAATTCACTTCTTTTTTTTATTACAAAAATACAGTCGAATTGAGAACCGCCTCCTTTTTTGGAAGTAGGTTAAAAAGGTAAATTAAATAAAAGAAAATGTTTTTGTTTAACAAAATGTATTTATTTTAATAATGTATAATGACTTCAATGGTTTAAGTTAAAATACATAAATTATACGAAATAAATTAAACATAACAATTTAAACACTTTTATATTTTATTCATGACATAAATATTGGTGGGAAGTTGAAAAGAAATAAAGAGAAAGTTTATATTAATGGGAAGGGCATCACCTGAGAAAAATATAATAAGTAATTTACATACATAAATATTAAAATACATTAAAGATTAATATCAAGTTGAAAGCCATACACATACAAATACATAAATCGAAGATGAATTAAAAACATTTTACGTATATACTTTCATATGAAGCATATTTACAAAAGCTTTTGTACTAAAAAAAACGAAAATAATAATTAGAATGGAAAAATAATAAAATAATGTAAAATAAAATAAATGTATAACAATATTAAAGCTATTAAAAACTTATAAAATAATATTTGTACTATATAATAAAAAGAAATCACAATATAATAATAATAAGAAAAAAAACAGGTACACGGTAGATACATTGGCGACGCAAAGAACATAGCCCAAAGAACTTCACCTAACATTAAATGAAAGATTAAATAATTTAATAAATTAATTATTAAATAACGAAATAAATTAAATCTCAACATTGAGGTCCGAGCTAGACTAACATACTAATCTTAGGTATCAGTTGGAATATGCGCTGTATGCGAGGTTCTGAGCGTCCTGGGACCTTCCCCAGCCACCGTGACCACCGCTGCCGTGGCTGTAGTGTTCCTCATGGTGAGGATGGGCTACCACTTCGTAGCTCTCGTGATGGTCGTTTTTGGAGAGGAGCTTCTTTAGTAAGACCAGGGCAGAGGCTAGAAGAGCGGCCTTAGCGAGCATCAGACCCTTGATGGCAGCGAAGGCGATAATGCCCAGGAATAATGGAATCAAAGACTGGATCTTCAATTGGAGAAGGGCGAAGATAGGTAGCAGTTGCTTCAGCTTCTTCTTTTTGCCTCGACCTGGAACGATGAAATTTAATTAACACTTATTGATTTGGGCTTTGTGAAGGAAAACATGACATGTTTTCTTATTTTAAGGAACATTTAATTTCTATTGGGTGTGGGTACATTGGACAACCAGCATATCTATTAGTAGTGAATGTCCTTGATACGTTTTTTTTTATATCTGTACCTAGCGATGGCTCCCTTATGGGCTACCTGATGGAAAGTAGTCTCCGTAGCCTATGGACAGGGTAAAAATCCTGACCATTATTATTAGGTATCATCACCATGCATATTTCTGTCGTGTACCGTGTACCAATTTTTTTGTTTCGTTGCGAGAGTGAGGAATGACTTATTTATGGAGTTGGTTACACATGCCCTTGAGAGGCAGTTACCACTTACCATCATTTGGACTGTCAATGTAATCATATAAAATATTGCATCTCCAATAACACCCTTACTCATAAGATTATTAGGTATATTACAGATTCTGTGTAAAAATATATTATGTAAAGACTTATTTAATTAATATGTGGTTGCGAAAATTTCACATTCACACCTATTTCTCTAATTGTATTCTGAATAAATTACGTTTAAATTTTAGGTTTATCTTATATTTTATATAAATAATATTTAGCTAAGCGTCGGCTATTTCTAAAATGTCGGTTTAACTTTAAACACAATTATTTTTTATTTATATTCTACAATGTGTTTGTTCACCTGAAACTAGATGTTAAATATATTCGTGCGTTTATCTTACATACAAAATTTTCACAATGTTAGTTACCTTACTCCTCCGAAACGCCTTTACAGATTTTTACCTAATTTTATAAACATATTCAGTAGGTGTAAGAATCGGCTACTATCTATTTTTCATACCCCTAAGTGATAAGGGTTGTTCACTCTTAACATATATTTTTTTAATTTTTGAACATTTTTTTTTGTTTTTATTTTTCTATAATATTGCATTAAAAAGTACATACAACCCTGAATTGTTACCCTTTTATAACCAACCCCTATTTTTAATAGCCATTTTAGTAATTTAATCATTTATATGGCAAAACAATGTTTGCCGGGTCAGCTAGTGTGAAGATAAAAAAGTAATATAAAAATAATAACTGCTTGAAAAATTATTAAAAAACGTTTTTATACTGCTGTACGTTGCAATAACTTTATTAACTTTAATTAATTTAATTTTTAAATAATTAATATTTAAATTAAACTTTATTTAATTAACAATAACATTTTATATCAGTACATTGAAGTACGCGATTAAAAAAAATAAAAAGAAGACTATTATTCAATGTGTTAAATTACAAGCTTAATACCGCGGCTCCGCTCGCTAATGAGTAATGAGTATCCCATGTGTTAATCCAGGTTAAAATCTGCCAGTATGCAAAATTTCAACGAAATCCGACCAGGTTTTTGCGTGAAGGAGTAACAAAAACCCATACATCCTCATAAACTTTCGTCTCTATGATATTAGTAAGATGTACGTTCACATGTAAAATCGTTCATTAAAAATAACCTTAATACTAAAAAGTTATTTTAATATACTCACTTAAGAATACAAAAATATTAATGAAATATTTTGTTGCAAAATTGCAAGAATAATATTAACGTAAATTTGAACATAATTCCAAACAAGATAACATAGACGAGTTATATAACAATGTTGATAAACTTGAACATGAGTGGGCGACATAAAAATCCTTGATTACATATTCAAGTTAGTAACGCTCATTTGAAAATCAAATTCAATGACATGACATATAAATTTTGACAATTTGAAAACCAATTCATATTCGCAGCTCGCGCGACACTGAAACCCAAGTGTCACTTTCATTGTAATTCACGATGTTACGTCCAGTTTGCATAAGAATCCCGTTTATCTAGAAAGTGCATCGATTACCGGACGTTATATTTCGAAAGCTCCGGGCCTACTTCCATATTTCGTTACCGAGAATTCGCCGGGAGCAAGACTTTTACTCGATCAAGATTTCGATTGGCGGTCGCGGAACTCAACTAGTTACATGGTCCTACATATTTGTCTAGTACTATGGAAATCTAGCAAAAACTAGACATACAACGTCCGCTTTCCACGATAATAAGCCTTGTTAATAGGTTAGAGAAACTTCAAGACTTGTTTGGCCATTACGATTTCTAGCGTCCTCTTATGGTCGGTGATCTTTGATACGGAAGTCGAGACCATCAGTTGCAGAATTCACGTTTCTAAAACCTATTTTAATTTCATTCGGATTAGTTTGCGCTTTTCTTATGATTATTATAATTATAATCTCATATTTAATTGATTCTGCCGCATGACGAAGGACTTTCTATTTTCAAATTCTCATAACTATTACCTGTTCGCACTGACTCTTTTAATTTGAGTTTCGAGAAGGCGTGATTGGCAGAAACTATATCTAAGCCTGTTTTTATATAACGTTTGCCTTTTACATTTGCCGCTATAATATCACGTAAGACTTTCGTTAAATTTATAAGTAGGTACCGAATCTCGTTGTCCATTATAAGCGAATTAAGGTTAATCGTGGTTTGCTTACGCAACAATTTTTGTTTCTTTTCAGTCATTAATAAAGGTGGGAATTTTGTTTATATTTACTTTATTTTCATTAGGATCTTTGATGTTTGTTATAGTAAAATTAGAAATAAATTATTAACCGTTTTAAATCCAAAATCTAGTACATCTTGCAGCGTATCACTAATGGTTACTGGTCAGTCGTCATATTAATCATCATGCACATTATTATGTAAAAGTTTATCGACATCTGTGTCATCTAAAAGCGATTACGGTTTATGTAAGAAATAGGTTAATTTAGTTTTATTGATGGTTTTATAAAGGGCATACAACCGTCTGGACTTTGTCTACGTTTGAATCACATACTTTTGCTGCATTTTAATATGAATTGTTGTAGTATCTAATCTGAAGTCTTGTTAAATTCTTCAATTGGGCTTAATACCATTTGATCTTTTAGAGATTTTTATAGTTCATTTAAACACTAATGACATAACAAAGGCGGTGTAGTTGTCACTACTAGAATATATTTGGATATGCATATGAAAGAATTAATTTACATAATGAATACATTGAAGTTAGTAGTTTATACAACCGGTCATAATACAACACGTGGTTATATTCCTATTTGAATTTATACATAATTACATTATGCTTTAGCATTCTTTAAAAATATTACATCAAAAATCTAAATCTTTTTATTACTACGATCTTAACTAGTTTCAAGTATCGTTAGTAGAAATTTGGTAAAATTATATAACCTTCTCATTAATCTGCTAAAATATTTTCCTTGATAGCTGTAGACATGCTGTCTCTACAAAAAGCTGTCTATGTAACACATACGTATGTGTGAAACTGTCTACCGGATTTAGACGAAGCCTAAACTAGTCCAATTTATAATTAATGTCCGTCGGATGAATTTAATCAGAATGAAAGTTGTGCATAATTTTTTATAGCAAATTTTATAAACGTACAAAATTATACGTGCAAATAAATTGACGGTGATCAATCTTTATGATCATGTATTAAAATATTTACGAGCTTGTCACTTTTATAATTGATAGATATTGATACCATCAACAATGCCACTAAATCTTTATAAGTAGCTCTAAACTTTCGCGTATTTTTATTTACTTCTTGAGTTAGATTAATTTATGTTTAAATATTATTTTTAGCTCAAAAATTATACTTAATTACATAAATGTTACTTTTAAGGTCCAAGTGATTAAAGCTACCAATTTTGTTACTTGGCTTTACGATTTTCATTTATATTTTCAAAGTAGTTTATATGTATGAAAACAAACTCTTCGTTTTCATCTTTCAATATTTTTGACAACCTGTTTTTAAACTTTTTCGTCTTGTTAATTAAAGTATTCTGGTTCAACTCCCATCAAATTCTTTGCTCTTTTTCTGATGACGGATTTTTACTATAATAATAGAACGTGTACACGAATCTTATATTTGTCTTAGCAATTTTCAACACGCAGATATTTTTAGCAGTTAATTGCGTTAACACACTTTGATGTGAACAAACAAAAAGTTGTTACCACAACAAGTAAACCGGTTGAGACGAAAATATCTTTTCTCTATTTGACCGGAACAGTTACTTAAGAATTGAGCAGATTTAAGAAATGATTATCACCACGGTCCCACACTAAAACGAGTAAAATATTTGCTCAAACATTTGCATTGACGCAAGCGAGTTACTGACCTTCCTCAAGTGATCGCTTTACATCTTCAACAGTGCTTTTGGGTACTCGGAATTGAATAACGTGGTTCTCCAAGATATCAGCTGCTGCATCCACAAGTCGGGTTTCCACCTGGCTTTCTCTGGCCCTGGGTTCTTCGGATAAGGGCTCCAAGGACCTAGCTGATCTTTGGGATCCGGTTCCCAGAAGAGTTATGCCGTCAGTGATGTTTATTTCTCGGGCAGCGACAAGATTTTCGGTGTACTTCAGCGCTCTCTCCTGAAATTAAGATTTTTTTAAACGTTTTTGCATAATCGTTTGATTAATTTACATAATTGGCTACATTTATGTAGTATATGAAGGTGATTAAAATATTATTTTTTTAGTTTATAGTTTTATTAAATGGATATTCAATTAAATTGATATCTTGCTATTTCGGGAATGCTTACTGACGTTCATCTGGTAAATGGTAGACAAAAATAATATTTTTACTTTTGCAAGTGAAGTTACTATTCGAAATAGTAAAAATAATTTTATAATTTGCGAAAATCTTTAAATTTTATATATTTTAAGTCTTAATGAAAGCATCGATTTTTCAACATTAAACAAGTAATTTAAACAAACAGTAAATATGTCTTTATCAACATGGTAGTTCAACATGAGTAGCTGTAGTAAAGTTACTTGTACCGCCGCTAAACTAATCGTAACCGTTACACATAATTGGGACAGTTAACTAGAGCGCTTTATACATATCAATTAACTTTTTGTCATCACTTAATGAACTATGTATCTAAAATTTGACATCAGTTAATAATTTGTGTATGTAACCAACTTTGGAACTTGAATTTTATGTAGGGCTTTTGAATGGAGTCATTGAATATTTAGAATGTTTGTATTTGTATGTAACATTAAAATATCACTCAAAAATTCTCCCAAGAGGCATCGATTTGGACTCTTTGTTTTATCTACTACAACACATTTTTGGTTTTTATATTTTATTTACTTTAGTTTAGATTGAGTAATATCACTGGTATTTTTCTGCTATAGCTGTCTGTGTTACTTCGAAGTTACTTCCTCTTTAATTTAGATTTGTAACGACAAGAAAAAGTTCCAAAGCTTAATAATTCTTTAGTCACTCCGAGATTACCTGTTCTAAACTAGATTATAATTATGTACATAACTATGCCTGCATCGAGCCAAGGTTTATTAAAGCGGTCTGCTATTCCCTGGAGAACTTCGAAATAAAAATTTAAAACACTTATAAAAATGTGACGCTTTATAAATTGCTAAACTACTTTTCGAGTATTGTAAGTTAACAAATATACATAGCGGACTTTTTATATAAGTCTGCTATATATTAAGCTAGTGGATCCAGGCAAACATTGTTATGTCAGAAAAACTAATTGATTCCAATAGTGGTCC
>MOOZ01000437.1:228036-244472 GCA_002930495.1 Cecropterus lyciades | reverse complement strand
AGATCCCGCGCAGCGCTGTTTTTCAGTCGCCCCCTCCTCCCTGAGGTGTTATGCGGGAGTTACGGCAGTTGAGGACTCCCCCATCATCAACTGACTTACTTATGCTATTATAGGTACATTTAGTAAATTTTAGACATTTGGAAAAAAAAATTACAACAAAAGAAATAAATAATAATAATAATAACAAAACAAGGTAATTGCATTAATCTGTAAAAAAAAATCGGGATCCGTTGGAGATCCCGAATTCCTCTATGCGACGCTGAGGACGGGTAGAAGAAAAACATTTTAGTAGGTAGAAAAGACTAATTTAATGACTAAGAAAGTATTTTTAAAAATTCCACCGTAAGGGGGATTAAATTATGGGTAGAATATTTGTATTACGGCCTGCGCGTACAAAGCTGCGTGCAACAAATGATGTCTTTTTTATTTGTGGTATCTGTTACAATGTTTAATTATTTAAACAATCAATAAAAGGACTAGATAGACTTCACAAACATGCAGTATAGCTCAGTTACCCAGTACAAATTGTTTAAGCAAACAAAGCGAGTATGTTTCTCATAAAGAAATGTTGAATATGATATTCCCGCTCATATGCTTTGAGAAACTAACCAAGTGGTTTATTGGCTACCAAGAAATCGCTACAAATGTGTCGCTAAGCAGAACACTAAGGTTCGACTTCGACGACGACGTCGTTCGACTCCGGAAGCACCACCGCCGCACCTATTTCTGCCTAATAACAGCAGTGTCACGCGCTGCCGTGTTCTGGTCTGAAGGGTGTGATAAGAGAGACTTTTCCGTGGCATTCCTTCTTAGTCCTCAGGGGTAGCAACGCATCTCTGGCTAACCTTGGGTGAGACTTTGATCTTATCAAGGGTTGATTACAGATGTCTATGGGCGGCAGTAGCCAATTGCCATTAGGTGGGCTGCATGCTCGTTTGCTACGTCCATACTATAAAAAAAATTGCAAAAGATTACCTACAAAATGATTGAATGACAAAATGTATTTTTACATATAAAAAAAAAATTATAAATTCAAATTTTGTTTACTTCCTGAAAGACGTAGATTTTATGTTTTTTTAACCTATTACGCAGCAATGATGGCGCAGGAGAGGGCTTGGCTGGATGTTGTTTCTTCCCAGTAGCAACATTGCAGACGCATTAGACGCCGCAGAGGTACCGTTTAAAGTCGCTAAGTCCCAGTCCCATAGGAACATGGAAGAAGATTTGGGGGAATCTAACTTTCGTCATGAGGTTCGAAATATGGTATGTCTGCAAGCTCATCTTATGAGTGGCGTTACACTAACAGGAGTCACCCTCTTGGGCCGTGGCAGATGTTAATACCATCGCCAGCCGACGTTACCAGGCTGTGAATGATACGCTTTCTCGTGATCCAACCCCGAGCATCCAGGGAAACTTTGCGGTAAGAGTTGGCAAGAGTCCGACATATCTCTTCTACTCCTCCGGGTAGAGATGAGGTAACCTCCTCATTAAAAAAGTAACAGGCGTACAACACTCCCCTGGCGACCCCCCTGGTGTTGCAAATGTCCATAGGCGACGGTGACTACTTTCCATCTGGTATCCCGTCTGCATTATCGTTAGGTTTAAGTATATAAAAAAAAACACCGTATAGCTACTTGTATATAATATTCATTCATATTCATCATATAAAATATATTTCATATTTATAATTAATTGTTTTCCAGCAGTCAATTTAATTATTGATACTGATCTATTGAGTTGATATTTAGAAAACTTATACATACAGCACAAAACTTCTTCATTGCCTAACTTCTTTACCTTAGAATTGTTGAAGGAAAATATTTCAAATGTAAAAGATACAGGAGCAGATATGGGAGAGGGATAGTAAGATGTACAAAAGTACAACATACTGCCGTCAACCTATTATTGTCCCACTGTTGGGCACTAGTCTTCTCTCAGAATGAGAGAGCTTTCTTGGCCATAGTTCACTGCGCTGGCCAAGTGCGAATTGGTAGAGTTTACAGACCATTGAGAACTTTTTTTTTCAGAGCTCTCAGATGTGCAGGTTTTTCTCATGTAGTTTTTTTTGCCATAAAACAGTGATATCTCTCTTACTACACCCTTCAGACCAGCACACAGCAATGCATAACAAGGCTGTCATTTGGCAGAAAAAATGGTAGCAACGGTGCTTCCGGAGTCGCACCATAAATAGTTATACCAGCACAAAATAAAAGCAGACATGAGGGAAATACGACAGAATATAAATCGAAAAATTCAAAGATTCAAGATTCAAAGATTTATTGAACAAAATAATACTCGTAGTTTACTTAAGCAGCTGATTACAGTGTTAGGTAGAATTCTTTTACTTGGAGCGCGATCATGGAAGGCTTGTCTGTCCATCAGGTGCATTCTTATTTTCAGGAGGTCCTGAAGGCGTACCTGTCGGACAGACACATCCGCTTCCCTGGCCGCCATGGGAGCGTTTGCGGGAGGAACGTCGTGCGCGGAGTGCCGCAGGGTTCGGTACTTGGCCCAGTACTGTGGAATATCGCCTACGATGCGGTGCTGAGAACAGTGCTCCCACAGGTAGTGAGCATCATCTGCTACGCCAATGACACCCTTAGCCTTCCGGAACTCTGCCGTCCTCTCAAAACACTTCCCGTTTTGAGATGTTATCACAAATTGCGAACCTTGTTATCACAAATTTTGCTTCTTAAATATAAATTAACATGAAAGTATAAATTGAAACATAAATACGAATGTAAATTCAACTTCCAGCATAAATGTAAAATTTAGTCCTAAGCCATGATTAACAAAACTTTTATAAATTATATAGAGGTGAATAAAGGTTAAGTCTGTATTTATATGAGTTTGGCGCACCCGCTCGCAGGGCGCTGCCGCGCTCTGCTCGCTTAGTTTTATGTTTTCTATTATGTTCCAACCTAATCTAATCCATCCAATATAAATCACTACAGCTCAACCCAATCCTAAGCCATAAATAAGGCTTGCATTACCCTGCATCATCAGGTTTAAGCAGTTGAAGGTCAAAATTTCCATCTCATATTTCTGCATATACGTAAGCACCAAGTAGCCAACTTCTATAGTCTTTAAACTTTTTCTAAACGCTTTCTAGACTCATAGCCCTACACTAGGATTTTCTCTTGTGACGTAGGTGCCATGGACACACAAAGACGAATACATAAACACCCAGACCCAGAACAGAAATCTAATGATGTCCGTCTGACCGAGGATCGAACCCGGGACCCACTGCGTGTGAGACCAGTATAGTGACCGCTCCACCACGTGGGTCATCAAAATATTCTAGGTTCGAAGTACCCCTGCATCACCAGGGTTGAAGAATTGAAGGTCCAATTTGACGTCTCATCTCTCTGCTTAGCAATCTTATTATATATCCGTAAGCACCAAATGGCCAACATTTATGGTTTAAGCCTGCAGTACCCTTGAATCATCAGGATTGAGGAGTTGAACGCCAATTTTTTCATCGTAGTTTCTGCTTATCAATTTCATTATATATCCGTAAGCACCAAATGGCTACCTATTATGGCTTAGGCTAGCAGTACCCTGCATCATCAGGGTTGAGGAATTGGAGGTAATTTTTTTTGTGGTATGTCACTGCTTACTAATTTCTTAGTTTTAATTATTTTTATTGTTATTTTAATTTAAAAATCATCTAACTTCTAACCATTAAAGAGTTGTACCTTCCTTCATCAGCTCAGCCTCATAAGATGATGATGACTGTATGCTAATGTCTGAATTACTTTAGAAAATATACGATAAACATTATTAATGGCCTATAACATTTGAGGGTTGCCCTCGATTTTCCTGGGATCCCATCATCAGATCCTGACGTGGTACCGATGGGACCACCTCAGAAATATACTCCTTTGAATAAAAAAAGAATTTATGAATCGGTCCACAAATGGGGGAGAAATCGTTGTACATACATAAAAAAATACATACAGTCGAACATAGAACCACCTCCTTTTCGAAGTCGCTTAAAAATTAAACGAAAGGGGGGATAAATAATGTAATCAAACATATTTTATATGATGCAGTTTGGTTTATTTAATAACTTAATATTCGATTACAAAACACAATCACACTTATAAATTACGCTCAAGAAGCTCAAACACATCTCGTGATACACGATACTGTACAATGAAAAAAAAAAATAAACAAAAAATATAAACAAAAAAAAAAACAAAATAAAAATTAACACATAAAACGCTTGTTCTACAAGAAATTTACAATGCTTACTGGTAACTATCAAATTATATTATATACATTATACATATTAAATATAATACAAAGTACTAATACAATATTTACATAATATACATAAATATGTACATAATTATAATACAATTACGTAAAATAATATATTGGAAAAGTATACAAAGAGCATAATATTTACAAAAGGTTATACAATATATAATTCTGTAATATAATATAATATGAAATATATAAAATATACATACATAAATATAATTTATAACATGCAGTAGTAAATTAAATTATATACCTACATACAGAATTTACGTAAATATAAAAATATTATAGTAAGTAAATATAAATAGGTATATATAGAAAAAACAGATGAATAAAATAAAATAAAAATAAGAATAATAAAATA
This sequence comes from Cecropterus lyciades, assembly GCA_002930495.1. Lineage (NCBI taxonomy): Eukaryota > Metazoa > Arthropoda > Insecta > Lepidoptera > Hesperiidae > Cecropterus > Cecropterus lyciades. The sequence continues at coordinate 239,839 of MOOZ01000437.1, read as the reverse complement.
TAAGTAACAAATATTATCACACAATAAAATAAAATATAGACAAATAAGAATATACAGCAGATATAATAAAATACTAAAATATAGAACAATACGACAGAATAACAAAAAAATCCTTTTCAGTCAGATTACTGTATTGAAAAAAAAACAGAAACAAAAAAGAAAATAAAATGACCGAAAAGAAAAATCGGACAACATCTCGAACATGAATCGCATACACACTCATACACGCACACATGCAAACAAATAAATTAACAATCAAACACTGGCAATTCGTTAAACGCTGAGCAAATACTCATTCGTACTCATTAACGCCTATCTTTACCCGCATTATTGTTGGTAGGCAGAATAGGCTAAGCTATTGGCGGCTTCGTTCCTTGACCGAGACCAGCCACCATCCCATCCTCCGTGGCTTGGGGGATGTTCTTCGTGAGTGGTCACCCAGGTATGCTCTTCTTGAGAGTGTTTCTTGGCAATAAGTGCCTTGATGATTGCGATGACTTTAGCGATGAAGGCGATCTTGGCGAGGACGGCCAGCTTGAAGATAGAAGCGGCGATGACCAATAAGGCGAGGACGATGAGAGCAACAGCCTTGGCTTTGGCCAGGATGGCGAGAGGGATGAGCAGCTTAAGCTTCTTCTTCAGCTGTTTCTTCTTCTTGCCACGGCCTTCCTCAACATCTAGGGGAATTTAAAAAACATTCGTGTTTATTGAAATGAACACCTTATAACTACTATTAAAAGTTTTAGAAAATTACAAAATTGAAATGTATGCAAGGACTTTATAACATATATAATAAGATGATAATAAAAATAGAAGAATATGTAATAAGATGATAATAAAAATTAAAAAGTGTAGTATAATCATATTTCATAATTTAAAATCGCGAGACACAAGCCAATCAATTAAATCCTAGTCCAAAATAAAACACGAAGTAAGATAGGAATCCCATTTGAAATCTACAACAGGTGAGCCGCTTAAGAAAACTTAAGGATTCACGTTGCAATTTAAGGACGCTTGTATAAACACACTTAATTTTTTTTTTAAACGCTTTCTACACTCATAGCCCTACAGTAGGATTTTCCTGTGTTGTGGGTGCCATGGACACACAAACACCCAGACCCAGAATAGAAATCTAAACTCATTATTCAGATATCTGTCTGGCCGGGAATCGAATCCGGAACCCACTGCGGTATGATGAAGACTCTGCCACGCGGGTCGTCAACAAATTATCTCTATTGTTACTATAAGGTAGAAATAATTGTAACAGTGCCAGTCCCACGGTTCAAAACATGGACTTAAAAATAAAATGATCGCATTAAATGTAGTCCTAATGAATCTCAGTGTGTATTGTTTTGGCCATCTGAAAATTTGTTAAATTTCCAACGGAAGTTCATTGCATTGTTAATCGGAAGAAATGTAAAAGTATAAAACGAAATAGCCTTTTGTTTGAAACCATAATAGTGTTTGACAGTGTTAATTTAATTAATTATCATCTATTCAAAGCAGGTAATTATGAATTGTGTGAATTAGAATACGCAGCAAAAATGTGTGAAACTGTATAGAGATATTTCGTATGTCATCTTCGCTTTCATCTCATTTTATGATGTTTAGTTTCTCTAGAAAAGTTGTAAAACTTTAGCAGGTTGCAATAAAATTTGTAGGTTACAATACTGGTTCTATTTGGTTTTAGAAGAAAACGCAACAGTGAGAATATATTTTGAATGTGTTTATAATGTCTTGGAATTCCAGCAATAACTTGTTTTATGTAGCTTTTTAATGAAACAACAATCTTATTTACAAATTTGTGTTAGATTGTGTATAGTTTGTGACGATGTATGTGCGTTTGTTTTCTTTTTACGCAAAAACTACTGGTTCGATTTGGCTAAAATTTGGTAAACAAGTAGATTATGATCTAGATAAACATAGGATACTCATTAAATTACGTTACATTACGTGATGTACATGATTGAAGCGGAGCCGCAATAATAATCTAGTAAAATATAAAATTAGTATGATAATACTTAGTAATTAATTGACATGATATTAAATATATTTGACTACACGTGACTAGATAAGTATGATAACTTTATAACATTTTTAAGTCATTTTCGATCATGGGTTTTATTATCATTCAAATTAATTTTTAGTTGATCGACTAACGTATCACTATTATTATGCATAATTTTGAATTACAAAAGAAAGTTTTTGCTTTGTTTTCGACTGAATTGTATTTTATGATAAGGTCGTAAAGGCAATTACACATGTCCTTACTTTGTTCTTAGGAATAGCGAAGTATGTATAGCCGTGCTTAGCTAGGACTCTAATTTTAATATGGACATGTTCAGGAGAAGTGAGCACGCGACACGGCCATAGTAATATAACAGAAAGCTGAGAGGTTACTTCATTATCCTTGTATGGATAATTTCTGTTCATAATTCGACACTTGTATTGGTCAGATGAGTTCGTTAAAAACTTTCAATTACTTAAGTCAAAGTACAATCTATAACCAAGCCCATTCGGCGGAGAGATTGGAGTTCCGAAAACCGATGATTTTATTGAAAACCGGTATCATTGACATACTTTATAACCTTTCCATGCATTTCTCCATTACGCAACATGTGTGTTCGGACTCCATGAGTGATTTATATGTTAGTATGTGTTTTAAATATTTTATGTATTATTGTTACATCACTCGTCATACGCTTTCGTAAGGAAGCTGTTATGAAACGGTCTTTGGTAGATGTGCATATTAATTTATTTGGGGCAGCCATGAATAATTATATAATATCTTGCATATTATATGAGCAAGTGTTATACACTCTTTGTCCAAAGTTTTCATTTAGGGCTTTAGACACGATAGTATGTTTTTCTTAGTAATCTAAATTTTATTTCCGCAACAACCATTTTTTATTATTAGTCAGTTTGTGTTGCAATTTCGGAGATTACTCTAAGATGCTTCATATATTGTTAAATTTTACTAAGATTTTATAACTAAAAAAAAAAGTAGTTTCTTCAATTACCTCGCTTACGTTTTGATGTTTTACATAGTTTCAAAATAGCAGCAAGATAATCTTTCTGCCTGTCATTTGAATTGAGTCCTTAATCGCATACCATATCACCCATGGATAAACAGACAGACCTCTTTAATCTCGTAAATGAAAACTTAATTTTACTCACCATCATCAAGAGACCTGGATTCATCCTTGTCGTCACCGCCATTGAAGGTGAACTCCAATTCGCTCTTCTGCAGCAGATCGGAAGCACTCTCCCAAAGTCTATCAGTCAGCTGTCTGCTCCTTTCTTCGGGTTCTGAGGGCAGAGGGTCGTAGCTCCTGCCATCCTTGGGATTAGTGTTGTAAACTGTGACACCATCGATGATATTCAGCTTACGTACGGTTCCAAGACGTTCCGTTAGTTTTAAGGTGTTTTCCTGGAAAATTTGAAAAAAGTTGTATATCAACGTAAATTATTATACAGGTTTCACTGACAAAGAAATCTTAATTTTTCTACAGGAAAATAGGTTATATTCTAATATAAATCTGTTAAATTCAATTATTTTTATCAATTATATCAATCCCTTAGGATATTTTTTTAATAATCTCGTTTTAGTGCATTACTCCGTTTTTTATTGCGATTTAAGCAAACTTTAAATTTCTAGAGTTAATTTTCCGTTACGTATTAGTTAACCAATGTTACATTATTACCATAAATTTTTATTGTTAATTTTTAATACAATTTTTTTGTACTGTTTTCACTATGACGTACTATATTATTAGTAAACATGATTGTTTTTTGTTTTCTTTTACCGAAAATATATATGAAGACATAACAATTTCGGTATCACTGAATATACTCGCTTTTCGTTACATATTCTTCATAGTAAAAAAATCTATTAATTATTTGCTTCTTCAATATATTTTCGGTGGTTTACCGTTTCATGGCATCGTTAGTTAAAAGTTAATATCGTGTGACCGCATATGTTTATAATACGTTAAACGTGAAAGTTCATGTATACGAATATATAATTATCAAGATATTTATATGTTTCACTTTTACCAAGATTATGCGTGATAATTATATTTATAAACGATATTGGAACCAGAATATTCCCTTTCACTTGATGATCCGCATAATTTTTTCACATACATTTTTCATGCTTATTTAAATTTGATACTTTGATATGTTCAATATTTTTTATAACTAAAATGCCTTAATTTGTCATTAAATGAAAAAATATATGATTAATTAACACATTTTTACAAAAAATAATGTACGTAACTTTTGCCGATATCTTTATGATACTTTTTTATTTTATTTTTCTTAATAGTGTTTTTTTAAGAACAAATTAAAAATTTACCATTTTGACATTTACGTTTTTTTTGTATTATCCTGATGTTTTGAATATTTAACACTGTTTGTTATATTCCCGTAAGATATGGAATAATTTAATAATAATCCACTTAATATTATTTTGTTAAAGTAAAGTGTTCTTTAATAAATTAATGTATCACTCTTTTGTCACGCCGAAACTTTAATATATATATATATATATTTTTACGATATGAAATATAATATCATTTCTTTATTATTGATGTTTTATTAACCACGAGTCGTCAATAACAACACAAAAGCATTCAAATTAACTAAACCGAGAAGAAATCGAGCACTTGTACAAATCATTCGGCAATTTATTTGACAGAAATTTTAAATTTGTATCGATTAATCTTTATCCGGCGCTTACACTTGTTTATTCATATTTGGACACATTGACAAGCTTATTTGTTTGTTGACAATTCGAATGACATGATATTTGTAAATGATCACTTTTATTTTTTAGCTTTACGCTTGGCTTAGAACGAGACGATCATAATTTTTTTAAATTTGCACATTTTTTATAATTGACGATAAACGCGATTTTAACACTATTTTTTGGAACACTTTTTTTAACTTTACACGAAAATCTTTACCTTGAGACACAAGATAAAGTCACTGTTCATACAATCCACAAGGTTTCCGACAATAAGACGCTGCACCGAGTCTTCCTGAGCGATAGGACTCGCCGTGGCCACGACTGCCGCACTCAAAAATATCACGAAGAACTTCATGTTTCTTGTGGTATCACTAGCGAATCCAATTCGACTGTGTTGCCTGCTTCTTTGGTAACAGTTTTTTATCTAAAAATCCCCACTCTTCTTTTCGCCGCATTAACATTTTAAAGTAATTGATTCCATATAGAGTCGCCGAAGACATTATGCCATAGTGAGTGACATAGTTATTTTTTTTTCACATTAATATTTATTATTTTTCACTATAGCGCACGGCTCGTCTTTCTTTTAATGCGGACGGTTTATGCAATAGATAACATATGTAATAGTTATTGATTTTTGCTTTATTTTAGTTGAAAGGTTAAGTGAAATATTTAAGAAAGTTTATTATTATAAATTGTATACAAATTTATACAAAATTATAATCCACCAAAAAGTGCAAAATAGAATACTTACTACCTTAACTTAAATCCAGTCATTCAATAGGAATTTTGTTTAAAAATTACCATTATTTTCAATTGCCCAAAACTTATCAAATAAATCATCATATGTACAAGAGTAGATAAGACTATACAGACAACAAAAAATCCACATATTGCTTCTGCTGGAATCGAACCCGAGCTTGATCGTTCAGTTGTTATTCCAGCCACTACACTAGCGAATCGTTTCGCCTCGAAGCGCGGTTACATAGCTAACTCGCACGGTCGGATAAACAATGGAGATAAGATGTTAGCGTAAAGATGACTGAGAAATTAAATGTCATAGGTGACTATCCTCATCGTAAATATTTTTAAAACTACTCCTAGGGTCAAACTTTCTTGTATTTTTTTTTCTTCAATTTGCCCTTAGAATGAAAAACTTAATTCGTACAGTTAATATACTTTTAAGAACATCGATCAATATGGATAGGTATTTTCTCTTTAGGATATCTAATTAGGACAAGGGATTTCTCTTTTCTTTTTGAATTTGTATGCTATGTATTAAAATTACTATAGAAAAACATATACAAATAACCAACCCAACGGCCAACACAACGTTAGTAAACTAAGGAGTAACAAATACAAAATGAATAACACAACAAAATCATCGATCATAATTAAATATTTTATTAAATAAATAAATTAAGTTGAGGTACTTGTACATGGCAACACAGACATACATACTCGATCATAAATACACAACACAAACACACAAAGATTACGCTAATCATTAAAATTGGCCACTATACGCTAATGACTGAGCATCATTGACCTTTCTGCTCCAGCCCTGAGCAGGTTCGTAAGAATACCCAGGATGCTCATCATGATGATGAGGAGCCGCGTAGCTGATGCTGCTGCCTCCTGAGGAGCTGTTCTTTGAAAGTAGCTTCCTGATTAGGGTGACAGCGTTCATAGCGAAAGCTATCTTGCCAAGGAACACAGCCTTGATAGCGGCGAAGGCAATGATTCCAAGGAAGAGGGGAATGAGCGCAGCCATCTTCAGTTTCAAGAGCAGAAGAAGAGGGAGGAGCTGCTTGATCTTCTTTTTCTTCTTGCCACGAGCTGCAAATTGAAAAGCGTCAAATATAAATGATTTTAATAGATAATAATGATGTATCTTGAAAATAAATCACACGAAAATTTAAATAAAATTATTTAAATTTTGATAGAGTTACTATACTAGAATGATAAAGGAAAATTCAAAATATGTTTGAAGTCCATTATTGATCTATTTCTATGAGTGATTTAAAAAAAAAAAACAAATACTGAATTTCCTTCTTATATAGTTTTGCAAATTCAATAAGCTTTTAAGAAGAGTTAGGTTATGTTAAGTTAGAATATTTCTTATGATTTTATTAAAATTTATGCGTCACCCTTGATTAATAAGTTTGAATATCGTAAGCCTAAACACACATTTAAAGTACTTCTTCTTCTAACATAAGATAAAAGTAGTGTGATAGGCTTGGTAACAATACTTAGTATTCTCATACAATGTCGAAATGCACATAAAATCAGGTGACGCATGTTGTGTAGTACCGGAGCGCCATAACTTGTGGTAAATACATCTTAAACATAAACACACCTTGGAGTGAAAGCAAGTATTGTATTCGACAGAGTTGATATTCGAGGTGACTTGGGAAATGCAGAATCATTTTAAAGTACTATATAGTACTTTTACTTAAGTTTGAGAAAATTTGTTCTAAGAGTATTTTGGCTCTAACTTGATTCGACTGTTTGTAAAAATGGAAAAAGCTTTGAACTCTGAAAGGTTTGTTTCAAAAATATTTGTGTGAGTTCTATTGATTTTGATGTTTTTTACAGACTTTACAAAAAATATTAAGCTTTTGTAATCTCATTTCAATGTTCATGTAAGTTGAAGATAAAATAACTCAATGATAAATAAACTATATCATCTTAAATCATTTTTATATCCGACATGTAATGAACTAATCTATATTATCTAAGAGTACATGTGACAATGTCTTTGAATGTTATGTCTCATGTTTAATTCTTATCAAATTGCCATCAACGAATTGTTTAAAGGGACAAGGTATTACTTTTCCTTATCTTTGATTAAACAACTTCCTGCTTTATTTCTCTCTCTATTATATATTTCCTATTTACTCTACCTTCTCTTTTGTTTTTAAACTTATTTCTTTTACTTATTACTTTTTATTATTATATAATTCTTAATATCATTATTACCTACTATTACTCTAATTATTATTATTACCTTCCTCGTCTAAATCCCTGGACTCTTCAGCGCCATCAGTCAATCGTAACTGCAGTACATGTTCATCCAAAAAATCCCCAACGTTGGTAGCTATCCTTTCCTCGAGTTGAGCTTCCCTGGTCTTGGGATCCTCAGCTAACTGTTCAAAGCTTCTCGCAGATCTGGATGAACCAGTTTTGATGAGGCTCATGCCCTCGAAGATTGTCAGGTCCTTCGCTCCGGCGAGCCTTTCCGTTAGCTTATAGGCTTTTTCCTGTAAAAGATTGGTTTTAGTTAGTTTTTGAACCTATCTTTTGGAGATATGTAGTGTTACTATGAATTTTCAGGCATAAATCTTCTCAAAATTGTACATTCTGAGGAAATTCTTATATATTGCGTAATTATGTACTAAAATTGAAACAATCAATTGCCCGGAAATTTGCATGAACTGATCACAGATGGCGTTATTAATTTTCATAACCTTACTCAAAATATTTACGTAATCATGTGTGTTTTACCAAACAAAATTGACAAAAATAATACACAAAGAGATGGGCAAGAAGCTATGTAGTATTAAGCTCATTATGTAGCGTATGATTTTATCGCAGCGTAAGTAACAAACATTGTGTTACTAGCAGATAAAGTACACAAACCACTACAGATACTGCTTAAACGATATTATGACACAATGCTACTCATGTATCTAAAAGCAATTAAGACCAAATTAACCGAACAACGACTCCAAGTCGACTTGTCGAATTGTCGATACCACTCCTTATTTTTGCTCTCATATACGCTTGTACTTCTATGCTTACGCAGGCTTTAAGTAAATTGTAACTTAGAATTTAATTTCACTATGAGTTTGCGCCGATATCATTAATCGTAGTTTTAATGCGCCCAGTTAAGCTTAAAACACAATGATTTTGAACTTAGCCTCTTATTCATCTTTTTATCTCAAATCCTCCGTAAGTTGTTCACTTGCACTTGTTTAAAATCACTATTCACCTTCAAACACAGCGACGTATCATTTTCTATGCACTCCGAAATGGCACCCACTAGATTTTCCGCTAATCCATTCTCAACAGGGCCACAATGCACTGACGCCAGAAGGGCTAACACCGTTATTTTCTTCCACATGTTTAGGCAGATGTACTTCAAGTGTCAACGCCGGGTAAGCTATGGTATCTTCCCAAAAATCTGATGGATTTTATCCTTCGACTCCCCACTACGGTTTTCTTATGACGTAAAGTGTATGTTTGAAGATGCTCGCTAACTGATGGGCCAGTACACAAACGTAAGGATAAGTAGAAAAATAAATATTGAATGTTAGAAAGCGAAGTTTGCGGTACAACCGAATAAATACGCACTCTTACGGCGTTTGTGAAGTGCAAATGAAACGAAAGAAAAAGTGCGATTGTTTGAATTTTCATCTACGCACAACTAACATATATTTGTTAATACACGCAAGCCAAGATCCCCTTTATGTATACTTCTCTAAGTCCTTCATTCCTGTACATAAATTTGGTAGAAAAATACTTCTTGTGCCGAATACTGTACGTGAATAGGTGAAAATGAATGACACGTAAGTTTTGACATACGAATCGGATTTCAGGATTACATAAAGACTAAAGAGGTACTAATACACTAGACAAATACATGTGTTTCTACTGGTTGTAATAAAATGTAGTATAAGATATTAAGTATTTGATAATACACATGTTCATCATATCATTTTGAAGGTAATTAGACTTTGACTCTTAACAACAGATTATGATTCGCATTCGAGTTGTATTCTGGTGAAAAGAGATATGATAAACTAAAAACTCATGTAAAACATTCAAAGTTAGTACTTAGAGGTAGCTGCGTACTTTAAATGACCTCTTATAAATACGGCTTCCATTATATTTGATAAAAGATAATAACTATTAAACCAAATAAACTGCGTATCAGTTTTTCCTACCAATAGCGTAGAAGTCAGTCAATGAAGACCACAGCTATCTAGAAATACAGTTCATCTTCCTACTCGATGACCTATAGAAGACAATTGAAAACCGCCAAATTTTGGTGGTGTAAGATCGTTTCATAGCGCAGTTTAGAAAAGACCTTATTAAATAAAAACTGCATCTTTTGTCAATACAATCTAAAACTCTAATGCAAATGAACGAAAATTTTAAGCACAAAATCATTTAGTATTACTTGGTGGCTCTCGCATAATGTTTGCCTAATTTTAATATGTAGCTATTTTGTTAATCATCAAATTCGGGGTCACGATAGCCCATCCATGGTCGAAAACCGGAAAACCTGACTGGTGGCCCGAATTTGAACTTTCTGTCTCAGTGTCATAATTTCTATCATTTCTTCGCGACAGCTCCGGAGTTCGGATGTCGTATGACAAACAGAAGTCTGGTGTGATTTACGACTAAAATTGTGTCTGATTCGACAAAGTTGCATAAAAAAACCTTTTTTGTAAAGAAATAAGGTGAATCAATGGATGGAATGGATGTTAAGTCGTAAGTAATGTAACTTAAATAATGAAAGTATTCAGGAAAAATATTTTTTTAAATTAAATTTTTTGGCGTTTTTATAATGAAAAAGGAGCTTAGTGTAACAAGTGTGTGATGTGTCGACAAATACCTAAGAAAATTTAATAATATGTTTCACGGTAATAAATGAATAGCTAAACTGTTAAAGATATGAGATTATCTTCTATATCGTATAATCGAAATTAAACAGGTATTAAAAAACTTAGTTTTAGTGATAAATTAACATTTCTGTACCGAGTTTGATTGATTGAGACTCGTTTTTGAGAGATTCTTGATATATACAACACAAAGAATATTACTTTGGGATGAGTGTAAAAAGCTTCCCTATTTATTGGTTTGTAATTATGACGTTCAACAAAAATGTTTCTACAATACAGGTCTCAAGTTAACAGATCCCAAGACGTGAACCGTTAACCATTTGATATAAACCTTTGTCGCTTAGCTCAGAAGAACATAATACGTCTCTACCTGTCCCGTATGTCGATCTTGACTAGCATTACTCCGTCGCTTCCCGTAAACGTTGTAGGAGCCGACTAAGAGACGAAATATATCCAAGACTTTGATTTTTTGTTGTATATTTTCTGTGTCGGCTGGGAATGGGGAGCTTACAGTTCCATCTCCTGCTCAACATCCTAGTAAGGAGTGGCTAAAAACAGCACCGTACGGGACCAATATCTCTGGCCAGCAAACCACTGAGTCCACTTCCTTTGCCCTCTAATGAAGAGTATTTCTCTGTTTCTTGTTATTATCTATACTGTCCTTCTCTCTTGTATTTAGTTAACTTATTTGTATGTTTTTTGTGGGGTAATAAATTATTTTTGTTATTAAGAGAGAGAACTTAATTTAAGAATCTAAGATATGGTACCTAGCCGACGTTCCAACATAGTCCTCGGGGGTAGCAATGCATGTGTGGCCAATTTCACGTAAGACTTGCCTTATCTGGAATTGATCACAGAAATCCACGGGCGGCAGTGGCCACTTAATATGCTCGTTTGCTTTTCCTGTATTATATACAAAAATGGTAGTTTGATATGCGTCATCTGCAAATTGTACGGTAGTTGGTAGAGTACGAGTATATTTCGACCGGGAAGCTACCACCGCCAAATCTATTTCTAGCGTGAAGTAGTTCTATTTCTAGCGTGAAGTAGTGTAGCGTTTCAGTGGAAGAGCGTGATTGTCGGCTCACGTTCACAAGAGGTGGCCATCTTTGTTCGTCGGAAAAGCAACGCTTTTTGATTAGCGTCAGATGAAAGCCCTATTCGATAAGAATTTTATACCTATCTAGCCTTATAAACACTTACGTAGAGCCTTATTCTTTGCGATAAGCATCGGACAAAAGCATTATTTTATATGAAGGTATAGATGTTCATAAGCAGTGACCACTTGGAGTGGTCACTTATCATCAGATGGACTTCATGCTCGTGTGGTACTTCATTTTTATAAAATAAATGGTGAGCGCTGAACTTAGGCCAATGCATTTTCATAATTATGAATCGGGTACTCACTATATCGTCGTTTAAGTTC
>MOOZ01000437.1:185992-199170 GCA_002930495.1 Cecropterus lyciades | reverse complement strand
AGGCTATAGGCTATATATCATCACGCTAAGACCAACAGGAGCGGAGCACCAATGATGAATATTTCAAAATCGGGGTTTTTTTCTAATGAGAGCTTCCGCTGCATGCGCTGCGTAAACGTATGTATCCAGATGAATGCTTGCTATAAAACTTCGGTTAATGTATGTCACGTTACATTTCTTTTAAACGCGGGTGAAACCGCGAGCTCAGCTAGTCTATTATAAAGGCATTGCTAATTCTATTTTTATATGGTTAGCATGTTCGTTTACAATTTATTTTTGATGAAAAAAGTATTACCCTTATTTGGTTCACTATTTCTACATAGTAAATAAAATGTGTTACTTTCTCATTTTTCTTACCTAGTTTAGGAAGCTGCTTAAGGAGTATTTATTTATGTTACCATAAGCGTCATGTTATACGTACAACCAAGAAAAGTGCAGTATGTTATTTTATTTTTTGAAAGGCAAAAGATTTTAAAAAGAATTTTCAAGAACTGATAGATATATACTTGAAAGAAAAAAGAAAACAGTGACACTCCAGGAGTGCCGACAGATTTATTTTTATAGTATGGAAGTAGCAAACGCAAGGTGGTAAGTGGCCCATCTGATGATAAGTGGCTAATGCCGCCCATGGACATCTATAATCAGCCCTAAGTAAGATCAAACTCTCACGTAAGGCTAGTCACAGATGCGTTGCCCACTCAGGACCAAGATGGAATGCTTCGGATAAGTATGTCACCCTTACCACACCCTTCAGATCAGGATACAGCAGGACATAACACCGATGTTATTAGGATAGGTGTGGCGGTGGTGCTTTCGAAGTCGAACCACATAGAGTTCTACCACCTTTAAAACATGTAGAAACATTTATATCCATGTATATTCATATAAATATGTACATATACAATATATGCACATATTTATATGAATATACAGAGGTTTCGGTTAGGATAACAGTGTCGCGAGTTCAATGTATTTTTTACCATGTCAAAAAATATCGCACGCAACGCACCCCAACGCACGTAAAAAATACCAACATAGAAGTTTTCATTACATAAATCATGCCCTAACTTATATAGAAATTATTTATTATGTTAACCTTAATAAGTTTTTTAAACGTGTTGTTATATATTATTCTTTAGGGTATTATGTATAATAAGTTTCTTAAGGGTATTTATAATCAAGCCCTTCAAAAGGTACTTCCATAAATCCATTCCATAGGGATACTAACTCCAGAATCGAATGCGAAAGGTTCAAAAAATTTACATAATGGTAACAATGCACACAAATTACTCGCTCAGACTCAATAATAAGCGTGTAGTCACAACGCGGTGTGTAGCATGCCTAATTCCGGTTACATACGCCCAAACAAAGAAAGCGGGCAAGGTGTATGCACATTATCCACTTGTGTGGGCTCCGCTAGTTACGTCATGGGTATTTGCTTGGTCTATTCAAATGAAAAGCGTTAAATGCACTTCGCTTACAAAATTTAAATTAGGGTAAGTTAAAATATACCAAATTGGTACTATTTGATATAACATGAAAAATATGTAGTTTATTTTACATTCATTTAATTCAGTTAAAAATAATCAAACCGCTTGTTCGGACAATAGAAATAAAGAGATATTAATTTAATAGAAATTAAAATGAAAACAGGCCAATGAATAAATATAATAATTAAACGTAAATAGTAATTTTTTTTAAAACTAATATGCCTTATAATATGGTGACCGATATCGGTCACCATATAAGATCAAATATCAAGCATAGGCTTTTCCCGCGGCTCCGCGTATTAATCTAGATTATATTCAACCTGTACAGTAAATTTCATCGAAATCCAATCAGTAGTTTTCTCGTGCAAGTGTAACTTAGAATACAGTTTAGGTGCAAGTTTATTGCTTAAACGCGAGCGAAACCGCGGGTAAAAACTAGTTATCATATAATTATAGTAATGTTATCGATAATTTATATTTTTAATAAATAGAAGTAGAAAACCAGCACGGTATTAAAGGTAAAAAAAGACAGTTATTAATGAACTGATGTTTATAACCTATATATGTATGCCTGGGTCTAGTTATTTCAAGTTAAGAAAAAATAGAAATAAGTAATAATGTAGTGCAATATTTTCTTACTTTTTTATGTAAACAATTAGGCTATGTTACGACCCGGTGTATTATATTCGTGGTCCGGTACCGGGTACCCGGGATCTATTGAGAAACGCTGGTTTATTGGCTTAAAAAATAGCTCCAATTCTAGGCTTATTTTATGAGTTATGTGCGTATTGGAAATTAGAAAATCTTTAACGGTTAAAACGTCGTGAGGTAATCTATAGTGAAAATGTTTTCAAACATGAACATAAACGTTTTATACACTCATAGCCCCACAGTAGGATTTTCCCCTGTATCGTGGGTACCATGGACACACAAAGACGAATACACAAACACCCAGATACAGAACACAAATCAAAACTCATCATTCAGATGTCTGTCTGACTGGGATCGAACTCCGGACCCATTGCGTGGCAGACCGGTATGGTGACCGTTCCACAACGTGGATCGTCAAAGACTCAAAGGCGTGTAAGTCTACCGATGCGCACTAGACCAGAGAGGTGGACTTTGATGTACACTATTAACAAGCCATAATAAAATTTTCCCCTTGCTCAGCAGTTGGATATGGATGGGTGAATACGGATATGGATATAGGAATAATATTATACCGGTTTCGGACACGGTTACGGATATGTAATTATTTCTGATCATCCGTTACTTTCAGAAAGTTTTGGGTTACGGATATTATAATTTTTAAGGAATTTCAAACGGAAATACAAATAAGTTAAAATGCTTTTATTCGTTGTTATTATTTACTATAACAATCAGTGTTATTATTTATTATTATAACAACTCAATCACTTTTTAAGTATTATCTACTAAAACTTAAAAAAATGTCTCGAAACATATCCGAAATTATTCGAAAATTTTATATCGGTTACGGATATTTTTTTTATTTCGGATATTCGATAATTTCGGTTAGGGTTACGGAGCCCTTTAACATCCGGTAATTAAGAAGATGTACTCAAGTATTTAATACTCATTTCATCATAAATATCATCCATTCCTCAAAGATATACTCATGCTACTACTAGCCTTCATAAAAAACACCTTGAACTTGAAAGTATAGTAGAACAACGCCATCTGCCGGACCATACGCGAACTACGTGAACGTATAAAGGAATACCAGGCTTAGCAGATATTTTCTCGTATAATTTTTAATTGTATGTAGTAATATATTATAGTGTCTATAAATTATTTCGGTATTTAATGCCTTTTTATAGTCAGTATGCTTATACCCTTAATTTCAGTTTAAGAATAAAATTTTATTTTAGTACTTTGGAATTGCCTTAAAAGTTGTTCGTAGGTGAATAATTCTATTGTATTTATCATAATAAATGTTAATATAATTTTTAAATCATTTTAATCGTTGTCTAGCCTTGATTTAATACTTTTCGATATAATAATTTCAGTTTCAGTTTATAATTCAATGTATTTGATAAACTATCTTCTACTCATTGTTTTTATTTATTAGATAACTCGTTGATGTCTTTTATATGGCGCAAAAATTGGAATTAATTATATAAAAGTAGAGTCCAGAGTAGCACAGTTTTTGAGTGCAATTCAATGAGAAGGTATCGCATTGTCTTTAATAAGTTTTTTTTTTATATTAAAGTAGTAAGCGAGCATGCAATCCATGCTGCCACCCATGGAAATCTGTAATTAACCCTAGATGAGATAAAACCCTTTCCAGATTAGCTGATTAGCTAAAGATGCGTTGCCAGCCCAGAAGACTAAGTTGTAACGCCTTCGACAAGTACATCTACCTTACCATGTCCGTCAGACCAAAACAGAGCAATGTATAACACAGCTGTTATTAGGCAGAAATCAATTTTAGTAATTAAAATTTATCGTTATTAGTGACTAATAACTAATAACGATTTTTTATTTATTTATATTATTGCACCACCTTGTTATATGTATGTATTTTCAAAAATTAAATTACAATATAACTATATTTTAAATAAAGTTACTATGTTTTATTTTTATTAGTTAAGAGACTTTATATCACCTATTATGACAGCAGGATGGAAACTATAAGGATAAGGATAATGGAATAGATTCGATTAGAAATTGGACACAGTTTATCGTTAATTACAAAATTGATTTTACATTATATAATTATAATTAGTCAACGTTCAAATGCATCTCGTCTTGTTTTATGTGGTTTTTATCTTATTGTATTGCTCTTATTTTACTTATTCTTGTTGTTATGTGTTTTTCGTTCAGTAAAGTACATAAATATTACCTAAGTTCAGATTCATTATTCGGGAAGGGAAGAAAAACGATGTTTTAATTTTAGTTCTTTATTTGTACGATTCGTTTAACAATAGGTTTATATATATATATATATATGTATCATTATAAAACATAATAAATTAATAAAATAGATATTATACATAAAAAATTAAATAATCATAAGAAAGATAGGTATTATACATATAATAATACAGTATACGTTACATAAAATATATATTGTGAAGTAAGGAAACAATATGTACATATCTAAATACTATATTACAGTTGTATACATTTAAATTATTAAAGCCATATTACATCTTACATATGAGTAATAAAATACAAATACTCATAAATATTTACAATACATACATATTAATATTATACTGTAATTACATAACATATTGGATATAGATAATGTGCGTAATGAGAAAAAAATATCATATTAATATATCGCGACATAGTAGAAATATTATTATATAGTACAAAGTTACAGAAATTATTATATTAGGACTACAGGAAATAGACTAGATCACAAAATAATCAGAATAAAGTACACATATAATTAAGAAAATAAACATTTTGTATTAAAACAAAATACACATATACGGATACCGTATAGGGTGTGAGAAATATACTAACATAGTATATTATAAGGAAGGGTCATACAAACTCAGAACAAAGTTATTGAAAACAAAAACAACTTACAACAACCGTTCGTAATACTATCCCTTACAAAGGGATTTCGTTCAATAAATAGTTCATAAATACATCCTTATAATTAAAATAAATAACACATATCATGCGCACGTTTCGCTTACTCAAATCATCTTTATCATAATTGATATACAATATCGGTCCTAGTGTAGACCCTTGTGGGATGCCTAAACTTAATCAGACTTAGCATGACCGGAGTAGGCCAGATTTTGAGCTTCGTCGATTGATCGGCCCCAACCGTGACCGCTGCTAGCGTAGTGCTCCTCATGGTGTGGATGGGCTACGACTTCGTAGCTAGTTTCGTGGTGCTTACTTGCCAGAAGCTTTTTCAGGGCAATAATACCGGCGACAAGAAGGGAGATCTTGGCAAGGAGAACAGCCTTCGCTGCGGCAAATGCAATGATACCCAGGAACAGAGGAATGAGAGCCATGATCTTGAGCTTAGCGATAGCTAAGAGTGGGAGGAGCTGCTTGATCTTCTTTTTCTTACCACGAGCTGAAAATAAAGTAAAATCATAGGTAATGCAAAGAGTTGCGTTAACAATAACAAAAACAACAAACTAACTATTCATTTTTTAAGTTTTTTTTTATATTAGAAGGTTGGGAAGGAAAAAATACTATTAATTATTAATTTTATGTACCTCATTTAGTTGAGCACGAAATGAGTGGTTTATTTATCCAGATCATCATCATTACCTAAGATCGGAAAAAGGTTAATATTTTTTTAGTATTTATTTAAAAAGTTGTCTACAGTCATAACAGTGCAATATAAATTCATTTTATTAAAATTGTAATTTTATCATTGGTACCCCCTATGCATTATCGAGAATTATTAAAATATTATAATAATTTATTGATCAGTAAAACAGTTATCCACTTTACTTAAGGTACCATTATTGATGTAAGAATTTTGGTATAAACTTTCGTAAAACAAAATTTAAGAATATCACACACATTTTAACATTATTCGCATTCTTTGAATACTAAACCTACATTTTGTGTTTAACCTAGATTTCAACTCGTGAGTAAATTTGGAAATCTGCGACGAGATAATTGTATTTGACACGAGTTTTTACTTTAGGTGTGAACGTGCTTTTATTGTTATACAAAATATGTTACAAATATTTAGCTTCATTTTATTTACTTATTTCATTTATTTGCAATAATACGGAGAACACAATCTTTCATTTAAGTTTGGTATTACATATTTTTATTTACTTCAATTTTTTTGTTCCAATTCTTATTCTTAGTCTAAATGTAATAAAATAAAAAATACGTACGGATGTATTATTTATGGAAAAGATTATTATTTCTTATAATTAAAACCGGCTGTCATTAGTTAATTATACTATGACGTATACCTCAAATTAAACCCAAATGAGTATTTGCATCTATAACTTTCAGTCCATGCCTAATTCTTAAGCTAAAATATTTAAACCTAATAAAAATAAACGCCAAAGAGTGAATCAGGTTGTTTAGTCAATATATTTATTTATTGCGTGATATGAGCGTTAATTTCTTCAAATTCAGGAAGAAAATCGGTTTATATATTTCTAGTGACGAGAAACAGCTGTCTGTATTATAGTGTAGTAATCCAAGGGGTTTAAGACTTTTTTAATCTTCTGCTCTCCCTTGTCGATTTCGTGGTAATTAGACATATCTACGGTATCTACGACGACCTAGAGTACTCTACAATTGATAAACTATTGGTATACTTTTGTATAACACTCGCATTATATGTAGGTATTCAGTATATAACTTCATTACATTTTTGTATTTATATGGCTATGTTACAAAAATATTGTAACAAATTAAATAACTGTATCCCTTTTATTTTCCACAAAACCACTTCCTATATTAATGTATTCTAGAAATCTTCGAATACGAGTACTACTGTTTGTCTACTTGATGTCATTCCTCAATTTGCATCACGCAAATATTCTAGTCTATATCAATTTACTTTGTTTCATTACAAAAAGAGAAAAACCTATTATATCAACATGTTTAAGTTAAATTCACACACCGATCTAAATAAACAGAGCACGCGGAAAATTCTCCCCAATTAACTCTCACCCACATAAATCATGAAACTACCCACAAGATACCACCATAAACTTTACGATCGAATCACGTAGATCAAACAATCAATAGAATCGTAATTTTATAGAAACGGCAGATCATAATTGGTAAGGCGATTCAACTTTCTTTGACGGGGTGCGGCGATTTCACGAAGTCTTCGGAACTCGTTTCGTTGCCATAAGCAAGGACCGGGAATGCCGTAGTAAGCTACTTTCGTGCCGGTCTTGCCTTACTCATCAGTGTCATCGGATACAACGAAAATGTCGTTCGAAAGAGGCTTTTACTGATTTTGAAGTGAAAACTTCTTTAAGCGCGTTCATCACTTTTTGGGTGAATAAAAACCATGTAACTCGCATCATCATCTCCGAACGATTTCCATGAGCTATATGTATATTCCTCGGTGCGTTATTATAATAAATTTTCACATCTATAAGCAGTCTTCATGACTGCCTTTTTTAAGTGAGTAAATTCCAAATTTTTGTTTGTTGTAAATTTATTGAGTAATAGGTAATTAATTGCTATTAAAATTAAATATAATCACATTATCAAACTATTTAATTGCTTAGTTTACAAATATGTATAAGCACACTACAAAATGCATTATAATATAGACAAACCTCACAAAAACTAATAGACGTGCACTTACTAACGCCTTCATAAATAAAACAAGGCACTGATACAGTTCCTAAGTAAAAGTGCTAGCAGGTAACGCCCTATAAACTAACTACGATAGAGTACCCATTCAAACACTTTCTACAATTTGCATATAACCATTGTTTCGTGATCAAAACGCGATACACGTGCTCCTAACATAACGTGAATTGACTTANNCTATAGCCTTCCTCGATAAATGGGCTATCTAACAGTGAAAGAATTTTTCAAATCGGACCAGTAGTTCCTGAGATTAGCGCGTTCAAACAAACAAACAAACAACTCTTCAGCTTTATAATATTAGTATAGATTATCCAGGTGGTAGAACCAGTGTAGTTCGACCGAGGAGGTACCACCGCCACACCTATTTCTAGCGTGAAGCAGTTATTGCGTTTCAGTGGAAGTGTGTGGTTGCCAGCTTACTTATAAATACTTTGTTCTTTGTTAATCTATTGTTGTCTTGAATATAGTGCTAATATTTATGTTTATTCCTAATCAAGATACCCAGCCGTGGAAGAGCGAGGCATTCCTATCACAAGTGTCTCTGACTACCTACCAGAAGGCAGTCGGGACACAACTAGTTGTTAAGGATTTTCCTGAATAAACACATTTTTCTATATATGAGGCGAGATTATCTCAGTCCTCGAGAGCAGCAACGCATCTGTGATAGACTTCAAATAGAACCCCTATTTTATATGAAGTTGCTTACAGATGATAAAAAAATGTAAGTCAGCGAACATGTACAATGTACACTCTTCCGCAAACGCAAAAACTGCTTCACGCCAGAAATAGGTGTGGTGGTGATTCCTTTTAAAATAATAATTAACAGTAAATAAATACCAGGATGACATGTAAGTAGTGGCGAACAAGGCCGAGTCCTTGATTGCAAATAAGGTCTATTGATAAACATGTTACCGTTACCGTGACCACAAATGGGAACACTTGTAAGATATAACTGCGACTTTGAACCTTACTGCTTTGGTATGACATAGTTTTTATTAAAGTGAATAGCAAGTTTTAAAAGTAGCAATAGACTAGTGGTTTAAAATTTATAGCTTAATAGCTTAAATTGACTTTAACACTAAAGGTTGTGGGTTTAATTTAAGATTTTCAAAATAAGAGCGTATAAAAGGAGTTTCATTTCCAGGCGCGGATTTTCAAAGTTACAGCGTATTAAAGAAAATTTATTACTTGATTTTATGGCGAAGGAAAATCGTGAAAATTATGTGTCTAAAATTACTACGAAAAAAATTAGCACTTGGCTAGCGTACTTAAAGAAGACGTGCTGATTTAAGTTTTTTTGGCTACACGGGCCATATATTAGCTGCATGAGGTAATGACGGGTAATATTTGGTGATAAATAGGCAATAATAAAAGGAGTCTATACAACCAGTCGGCATGAAATAAAATCTCATCAAGCATATCTACCGCGTGTTACCGACCCCTGACTTAAACTTTTTACTCTCAGACCTGTCTAGCATTTAAATAGAAATGGGTCGATGATGACTAACAACTTCAACACGATCTGACACTTCTAATTGAGTCTAGATCGATATCATATATGTACGCTTTCGTACGTCAAGTGAATGGATACGTCTAAAGAAAGAAGCCATTACTAAAATTGTCTAGTCAGAACACTTTACACATGTCTCGAATTACACGTATAAGATACATGACACCATATGCTGTAGAACAAGCAATTAATGGGAAATGCAGGTAGAATGTTTAGCTTCTTTTTTCTTTTTTTAATGCCTATGAGACGTTGCATAAGATTGAGTTCTTTATTGTTTATAAGTGATTTATTAGGAATATCAAAGATTCGCTTTTACTCTTTTATATATCGTAATACGCAAAAACGCGTAGGTGCATATATTTGTCGTAAACAGTTTAGATTTATTACCGTATCAGCATTACTACTACGCATAAATCAACCTCATGTTCAAATCAATACTAGCTCACATAAAAATAATAATAATATTACATGAAAATTGACTGTGTTTTCAAAATATAAACCAAATATACATAATATATAAAATATCAGCTATAACCTTAATCATGATTCTTTATGTAATTAAAGAGTTCTAGATATTAAACACGAATGACAGCTAATTTAATCTCTTGTTTCACAGTCTGCGTTAAACGAATTAACTGAAAAAGAATGGCTGAATTATGAATTATGAAATTTTCTTATTTTATAAGTCCTGCTGATTATTGTACCGTAACATACTCGAATATTTACAAATGAAACCAGAAGTTTCACCCCATCTTTAAACTTGTTTGAAAGATAAAGACGATATTCTTTACAAATAACTTTCATACAAAATTTCATTCGTCTTTACTTTACATATCATTTGACGCCTGTGTCATGGGTAAGGGATACCTAAATTAAAAATTAGTTCGCCATCTCGGGACACCCGCCATATTGGATTTGAAATAATGTCACTAAACTAATCATACATTGTCATTCCAAACATGCAACACTTCAGCTCAATCAGTTGTAGTTAACTGGTTTAAAATTTATGTTTAGTTCAGTAATGCGATGGCCAAAATAAAACATGTGATGAAAATATGAGCACGTTTTTATAACCAACGCTATTTTTAATGTATTGGAGTAGCAAAGGAGCATGCAGATGGTAAGCGGTCACTACCCATGGACATCGGAACATACATAAACGACTGAATAAGATATACAAGTGAACCAGTTTATCGCTCATAGCTTGCTGTGTTACAAGATAACTCGTAAAATACTCAGTGAAAGCCCGCACATCCTTATAAACATGCGAAAGTAGAGGAATGAGCGCAATATCTCGTAAACGGGAAATTTCGATAAAGTAAAAGTTTGATATTATAAAAAGTATTTCAATTACGAAGTAATGTTTCTGACTTCCTAGGGACAGTAATTTGAATACCTTTTTTATATTTCTCATTTAAATGGAACATATCATTCATTTAATTGGATATCACCATCATTTAATATATTCAATTACATTATAATATTACCAATTTTTACATATTAAATAAATACGTAAATGCCTCACGTTATTTTAAATAATTCTATAGTAAAATATATATATGTATATATATAAATCCTTTACGTAATTATTTAATTTTATAAGTTACTATTATATGAGAAAATTATAATAACGAGATTTCTATAAAATTCCTACATACTTTTTAAACTTATTTTTTGTGTATAAATCTGAATTTAAACGTATATATCTTATCAATAGAACGTTCATTTAAAACAAAAATACATGAACGATGACACAATACCATAATTACCATTTGCATTAACATGAATGATTCGTTTATGTAAACTATTGACATTTGTCGTCGGTACAAAAGCAAAAGGAATGCGCCCTTTGCTTTTATTTTAAATCAAAAACGCCAAAATCAAAAGTTACCATATTTAATCTTGGCACACAAAACTCTACAGCGTAAAAGCTTCAACTCCCTAAACTTAGGTCACGAACTATTTGTATGCAAAACTAACAAGTGAGTAGCAAACGTCACCGGATCTTGACAAAGTTTTCATTTTCATAAAGAAAATAACAATAACATACGACAAAACTGTTTTAACACAAAACAAGTTTTTATTTATTTTGTGATAAAATATATCTTAACATGTATATCCCTTATATAATATTTTTATTTTAAAAATAACGCAAATAATATAATTATGTTATATGCGTTATATTAGTATGTATAACGAAAGCTCCAGTTTAAGCTTTCTACAGATCCGTTATAATGCTTTTTATCTCAAGTTCTGAACGAGTTTGTTTCTGCCTGTCAATTGTCCATTTCACAACTGGTTTTTGGTTTTACACGTCAACAACTATCTCATGCAGTACCAAGAAATGTAAACCTCAACTTACGTAGATTGTAACTGATCTACATAATTAAGTAACGTCGCGCGGTCAAGCATTGGATGGGGGACCATAAGCATCATTTTTTTTCGGATTTTGAGGAATTTATACATCGTATATCTCTATTTTTATAATGGAATAGCATTGTTGGAGGCCATATGGGTAATTTTAACCCGAAATAACGTGTTGGAGTATATTTTAACCCCCATCCCCCCTTTTATGAAGAATACATTCCATTAATTTTATAATTATTCCTTTACTAAATTTTAAAAAGCCACTCACTTAGTCCTAATTATTTAAATATCGAATAATATATTATGAAATCAAATTACATCACTTAAAAACGATAAATTTAATAAAACTGATCAGCTTAGATAAAAAGTAAAAGCCATTAATGCGATCAGAATCATCAAAGTCATTCCTATCGAATCGTGACTAACACCGTCTGGATAACCACAATTACACTTTTTGCTCTGTTAACTTTATATTGAATACGATTGACCGTTAAGTAACAAATTGTTATTTTTATTATGTTTATTAAGTTGTTATGTTTGTATGCCCACTTATGGTATCACAATTTAACTGGCTGGCAGTCTGAAGATGATTTTTTTTTATCATAAAAAAATATTTCTAAATTTAAAATATTTTACCTGCGGTGAGTTTAATGGTAGTCTGAGTAGAAAGTTTTACGGTAATTTCAATAGTCGAAGCTTATTACAAAATCATGGAATAATTTACTTTAATGACAGAATATAAGTATATAAGGAATATTTTAGGAATAAAACTAGCTGACCCGCAAACGTTGTTTTGCCATATAAACGTTTAAATTACTCAAATGGCTATTAAAAATAGGGGTTGGTGATATAATGGTAAAAAATAGGGTTGTATGTATTTTTAATGCCACATTATAGAAAATTAAAAAAAATGTCCAAAAATAAAAAAAATGCTAAGGGTGAACAACACTTACGGTTTGAAAAATAGATAGTAGCCGATTCTCAGACCTACTGAATATGCATATAAAACTTGGTAAAAATCGGTAAAGGCGTTTGGGAGGAGGACGATAACTAACATTGTCACACGAGAATTTTATATATAAGATATACATATGTGTCAATATTTTTGCTGAAATACTGATTTAGTAACTATTTTTATTTAGGCGTTTATTTAATCAATTTTTATTGACCACCATATAATTTATTCATTTATATATACATTCCTATCCAAATACCCTGACATTGTTCTTAAAATCCATAAGACAAAAACAAAAGAGTAACAAATACAGAATTTCATGGTTACCCCAAACACTTAACTACTGTTATGTTCGAGAAATATTTGAATACATGTCGTAATTCTCAGAAACTTTTGTTCCGTAAAAGTTTACGTAATATTCGAAAACGAGAGTAGTTCGCTGCATTTCAATAGGCGTGAATGATTTGTCCTAATTTATATATTCACAATGCTACCGAGTACAAACATAGTCAATATAATATACTAGCTGAGCTCGCGGTTTCACCCGCGTTAA
>MOOZ01000437.1:155381-170859 GCA_002930495.1 Cecropterus lyciades | reverse complement strand
CTGCCACGTCTATTTCTGCCTCATAACAACAGTGTTATGCGCTTTTCGTTCTGGTCTGAAAGGTGGGGTAAGGGAAACATACTTTTCCGAAGCATTCCATCTTAGTCCTCAGGGGTAGCAACGCATCTGTGGCTAACCTTTGGTGAGACTTTGATCTTACCTAGGGTTGATTACAAATGTCCATGGGCAGCCGTAGCCACTTACCATCAGGTGGGCTGCATGCTCGTTTGCTACTTCCGTACTATAAAAAGAAAAACTGTATTCATTCTAGTTTATTCACAGAACTAAGATAAGCACGAAAACTGGTTTCTTTACAAAACTGCACGTAACCGCTGTAACCAGATGGTTAGAGCAGCTAAGCGTATATGACATAGATGACCAAATTCGTAATAACTCCTCAGTTGAAATTTGGAAACATTATGTCAAGCCTGATCTCGCTTCTTTTTCTCTTAATGAGCTGAATCTCCATTTCTCTTATATAAGTATAAATAAATAAGCCTAAAGCATATGCCTTCATCATAAGAAAGCTTCAAAGAAGGTACGGTTTAATCCATATAGTTTTTAAAGCCTCCATAAGGCTTCTGGCCTATCCTATTTATTATACAATAACTACCGGAACCGACGTAACGGGCCTTTCGATGGACGGAAGCACGTATCTAGCAACAAGCGGTCACCCATCCAATTGCCAAGTGCGTCCGATGCGGCTTAATATCATTTACACTTAAAGCACCACACTAGATTTTTTTCTGCTATGGACTAGACAAAGGCGAAAACAAAAGTACCTAGACTCTAAAGAAAAATCTAAATTCGTTCAAATATTTAGATAAATGTTGCCAACCCGTGTGGCGAAGCGGTCACCATACCGGTCTAACACGCTGTGGGATGAATTTAGATTTCTGTTATGTCCATAGCACCCACAACACAGTGGAAAATGGTAGTTTTGTGTTATTAGATTTTTAGTAGCAAACGAGCATGCAGTTCTGATGCTAAGTGGTCACTGATGTCCATAAAACTTTGTAACCCAATCCCGGATGAGATCATAGTATATACTTGAGGTTAAGCACAGATGCATTGCTACCCCTAATAAGTTATGTCTCCCTTAACACACCCTTCTAACCAGGACAAAGTAGCACTTAACACTGCTTTTATAAGGCAGAAATGGGAGTGACGGTGGTACCACTGGAGTCAAAAAACAAAGAGTTCTACCACTTTTGAACCATTTTGGGTCCATGAGGGTAGAGAGCGTTACCTGGCCGGGGATCGAACCCGGAATCCACTGCGAGTCAAAGGGTATGGTGAGCACTTCGTCACGAGGGTCGTCAAATAATAAAGAACTTTCCACCTTACTCACTTACGCAATCCATGAAATATTAATATGGGTCACGCCTCACTCATGCATTATGCATGCGGAATTTGAGTTGTGGCCAAAATTACGAATTTGGCGCTAAGAAATTGTGTCAGCGAAATTTTGACGCGACCCGCTAAGGATGGAGTTTATATGCTTTCGGCATTTTAGGCACCTTCAAAAAACAAGTTAACGTCACAATTTATATATTTATGCGTCAACGTGTGAATATTTCTACCATAAAACTTTTTCTATATTTTGTGATTACCGGTTCACTTTCATATGGCGACCCGTGATCCTCGTGAATAGCAACGCATCTGTGTGAGACTTCAGACGACAGGAGCCTCTTATCATTAGATGGACAACATGGACACTCCACCTTTTTATAATATTGAAGTAGCACAGGACTCGTTTGCTGTCCCTGTAGTTCCAGGACCTCTGGTCCTGGAACTATATAGGGCTACGGTTATCCCCTGCCTGTCGTAAAAGGCGACTAAAAGGGAGCTTCTGGGGTTGCGGGCAGCAAGAGAGCTCGAGCCGTTCAGCCAAGCGACCTCGGGAAGGACGGCGGCATGTGTGATCGCATACCGTCGTAACTCCGGTTGCGTTCCGTTGGAGATCCCGGAGTCCCCCACGCAGCGCTGAGGACGGCCACCGGGGGGTTTTAGTGCGGTAAAAATCCCACATAACCCGGCGTTGCTCCCACGGCTTCGGGTGCTTTTTGAAGGTTCCCCCTCGTTAGGAAAAAAAAGGACTTGTTTGCTACTCTATAATATTATAAAAAGGTAGAGTGCATAGTCTTTATCTACTTCTATCTTAAAAAAGAAATAAAAGATAAATATAAGTGAAAAAAACTTATTGGGGTGACAATTGAAACACTTTTTCATTCAGGAAAATTAAAGAAAAAGGATATAAGCCATAAATTTTGATACAAAATAAAATTACTTATTTAAATTTATCAGGTGATAGAACCAATGTAGTTCGGCCAAAGAGGTACTACCGTCACATTTATTTCTATCGTGAAGCAGGTTTTGCGTTTCGGTAGAAGGGTGTGGTTGCGGGCTCACTTTCCTATGAGGCGACCATCTTAGTCCTCGGGAGTAGCAACGCATCTGTGTGAGACTTCAGACGACAGAAGCCTCTTATTATTAGGTGGACAACATGGACAGTCCACATTTTTATAATATTGAAGTAGCACAGGACTCGTTTGCTACTTTATAATATTATAAAAAGGTAGAGTGTGACCACTTACACTTGCTGCTTCAAATTGATAGAAATAAACCAAACTCAAGTAACAATATAAATTTCACATAGAGACGCATTACACTGGTCGTAATTACTTTAACCCAAATTGCTTCTCCGACTGATGGAATGAAGAAAATCCTGTCTCATACTGACGTAATTAAGGATAACACGATGCGCCATGAGAAATCTCGTTAAGTTCCCATACAACCGGCCATTGAACTACAGGTGAAAGTTGGATATCCGATTATACCCAACAATGTGTATATACGAATCATCATAGTAAATGAGATTTTCGATTACACAGATTATAGGAAAGGCAGCGACGACCTTTACAGGCATTACTCTATCTCAGTGTTTTTCAAAGTGTGAGTGCGACCCCTTGGAGGGTCGCCGCATCTCCTCAACCCTCAACATGAATGTGTTTTTACAAAATTAATAGTAACTCAGCTTTAGCCAACCCGATTGTCATGAAATAATATATAATGAAAAATTTGATTTTTAACTTCGCAACTGCTGCTACAGCCTATCTATGCCGTAAGAGTTAGCTATTTTTTCATAAAATTCCTGAGCAAAAACGTATAGTAAAAAGTTAAACTTTAACTCCTTAACCTTGATGATGCAAATATACTTATTGTCTAAAGTATAGAAGTTAACCATTTTGTACACTCATATAACGAGAGCACTAAACGGCAAGTGCAAAAATGTATAGTGCCCGTGAGATAGATTTGATTTTGTTTATTGACATAGCCAAGGAAAATATCATTTAAAATGCCAATTCGTAAAAAATTACCGAAGGTATAAAATATCTCGTAATTTTGTAACGCATACTAAGGGGGTCGCGAAAATGTAACATGCTATGGGGGTCGTGACATGAAAAAATTGGAAAACACTGCTGTAACTCACCTATGACCTTATTCTGTCTACAGGTATACTTTAACAGTTTGGTAAAGTTAATCTATATATATAAATATAGCGAAAACTTCCAAACCCTTTTTACGAATACTGCATGCAAGATGCATTTATCTGTGCTAAATATCTCCTATATATCTCCTATATTGGCATAGATAAAGTTAATGTAGACAATTTCACAGAAATATATTTATTTGTATGTTAATTTAAAATTCATAATATTAGCTATTTAATGTGACTATGTCAAAAAGAGCGTTATTTTAAGCGTTTGAAGTTTTAAAGTTTATAAGCGTTTAGTTTTTATTGAGACCGGATATTAAAACAAACTTTAAGTGGTAAAATATGTTACTACACGTCATAGGACAACAGCCATTGAGCGTAACTAGTATGTGGTTAAACTATAGAATTACATACGATAAGTAATTATACCTGCAATTATATAAACCATTAGTTCATCACAACCAAAGTGTGTCAATTTACATTGGTTATTCTGTATTGAAAATTTAATTGGTGATTAGGTACTTAAAAATTTTACGATTTTTATGCTCGTCTACCTGCACCTCACGGTTTAACCGCATTTACCGAAAATTGTGTCATAACTTTACACTTAAAACAGTAAAACTTACCTACTCCTTACGCTGAAAAATAACAGTGGAGACTTCGCTGATGTTTGTTGTATCTATGTAAAATAGTTGTATGTATTAAACATTATATGTTTTCCAAATATTATTAAAATAAAACTTTAAGTGGTATCTTAGTAGGGTAACATTACCAAAAATATTTTAAATGTTTATTGAATAAAGACAAAATTTTATCTGAGGATACTATAATGTATTTACTATCCTTTTGTTCGAGGCAAGAATTCTTAAAATGGTAGATATTTTTATTACATGTTTATTATTCTCAAATCTTATGAATGTAGCGATTTTATATTCACGATTAAAAAATGCGATAATTTTCCAAGCATTCGTCATCAACCCTACGGTGTAACAGAACACCAATTTTTAACTATTTAAAATTAATTATAAGGTCAAAGGTCAAAAAAATATGAATTAGGGTTACAAAAAATCTACATGTATTGAATCCGATCACGATTTGTGGTTATATTTCTTTGTACCCCGAATGCTTTGGGCTCTAAATGCCCACTTTCCAATGATAGGGTCAAGGACTAGCTTAACATTGAACCAAAGTTAAGAAAAAAACATGAAAGACCCGCCAGGCGAGACAGTCACTGTACCGGTCTTACACGGTTGTGAGTTCGATGTCCGGCCGAACAAAGTAAATTTAGATGTTCTGGGTCTGGGTTTACGTACTACGTTTATATATATATGGTACCCATGATATAGGAAAAATTTTAAGTCTGGGGCTATTTTTTTAGGTATGTCTTTGGTTATTTTTTGACAGAAAAAGTTTAAGAGACAAATTTAAGAGGATTCGAGACTTATAGTATGGATTCCTCTTTGAAACATTTTTAAAGGATTGAAATAACTACACAAACTATTTAACCAAAAGTTTAATGGATACTTCAAAAAGTTAAAATAAATAAGAAAAGATATTGGAATTTGACGTTAAATAAATAAAATAAATAATTTGAGTAATATTATCTATTATATTATTTATTTATTTATATTTACATTTATTAAGCATTATTAAATATGGTAAAATATATATGAATATTAATAGATATAAATATAATAATAAAATAAATATAATATAATAATATGATATATATTTGGCAATTTAATACTTTGATATGTATGATATCGATTATAATAAATGCATACTTTATTTACATATGTACATACAGATAATACATAATATAATATATAAGTATACATAAATTTAAACACATTACAAAATTCCAGTATAAACAATACATATAAATAAGAATACATACGATTGAATACATAAATGTATGAATACATATGGCAGTGATATATAAAATACTCTTATTATTTATATACTTCATATTACATTTAAATGAATACCATATACATAATATATGAGTACAAAAAACTGGATCATTCTTAAAAATCTCAATTAAAGCAAATCCAAAGACACACACAAAAATAAATAATATTTACACAAATATTTACATATACATACATTATGATATTGTGTCTAACTATTATATTATTAAAATACAGAAATTAGAGTATTGAGGTACTGTCATTTTAATAAATTACGAAATAAATAAAAAAATCCTTTTTCCATTACATATCAAAGTCCTTTGTAAAGCCATTTTCATTATTGTTTTTCATCTGCTTTTTTTGTTTCATTTTTCAACAATATTTCATTTTCAATAAATATAATAGTGTTGTACTCAGTCTGATTACTCAAAATTGGAAAATCTGCACTTTTTGCTACACATTTCACATAATTTAAATATTGTTTCATTTATCTATCCAACTAATTTCAAAGTTTAAAAATTAAATCAACTTGTATTATTACATAGTTCCAAAAGAATAATTCAAATAACAAATAATAAATTATTGTGGAGTTCCAATTATTTTTCTATCGGCATTCTATTTTCCCTGTCTGTGTACAATAAATTATTCCTGTGTATTGCAATTTGGGAGTCCTCCTATGCCTCATTTGCATCAACGTTTGGTGGGTTGGTTACTGGGTGTACGCGTTATAAGCGAGGTCGTGGGCCTTCTCCATAGACCTGGAATAGAATAATTACATATTAAATAGTAGTTTTTTTTATTTTAATTATAATTGGAAGGATTAGAACATATTTCACCACGCTGCTTTGTGAAAGGTGCTTAGTGTAATTTATATTTTGTACTCTACAACGTAGATAAATGCTAATAGGAAGAACTTCAATAACACAATGGAAAAATACAACTCAAAAAAAAATCATACATAACGATTAACCATTTTACGGTGATCCGTGCAATTCCTGACTACCCCTGAAGATTAAGATAGGATGCCTCGAAAAATTATGTCCTCCCTTACTACACTTTTCAGCCCAGAACACAACAGTGCATAACACTTGTTATTAAATTAAGGTAAGTTGTCCGGCGGTGGTGCTTCCGGAGTCGAACCACAATGAGTTCTACCACCTTCAAAATAACCGTTAATATAATATATAATAGCTTTACGGCTTGTGTAAGTACAAGCTATACTACACACATTGTGAGGTATAAATACATTTTTTAATTCACCATCCTATATAATGTCAGTTATCCTCCTAAAAAGAGAAGTGAATAGAAATGAAATAGAGACACGACACTAGTAAAGATATAATTATGTGCTATTATTAGCTCTTATGATTAGTCTCCTGAGGAATTAATTTCTAGTCATAAGCATCTATAATGGTGAAAGGAACTTCTACAAACTCAATTTAATTGTTTTTAAGATAAATTCTGACATTAACCTTATATCTTTGTAACATAAAAACTTACGAAGTATCTAAATGATAAGTAATTTTATTAATGCTGAACTTCCGCTTAAGACAAGTCTAGATAATCAGGTCTCTATACTCCGTTTAATTTATGTAGTTACCATTTTAATAACTACAATTTCCTGCGAGCACTCTCATCTTAGCATAAATTGTAACATAATGGATGAATACATGTACATAATTCAGAATTTGTAAGAACATTAAATTAACATTTTAAAAAATGTTATTTTGAGAAGACCTATATATTCTCAAAAATATGTAATTGAGTTCTGTCACTAGTAATCTGCTACCTTCTCGTTTAAGAGTATGTGACTTCACACTATTTGAGTTGAACCAAGCAGCTCTTGACACTGCTGTTATGAGGCAGTTTTTTATAGTTATACGTGACGATGTCGTCGAAAATGCTGATAAATCTGATGATCAAAGGAACGCCAATATCTCACCAGCTATGACGAGCTCTTATTACATTTTTCTGGAGTGAAGTGCTGATCAAGTTAAAAAAAAGGAGGGAAAGAAAGGTCTTCACTCAGACTATTGTAGCAGGTAACCTTGGTCACCTGTTCCATTGGGTTTCTATGGAACCTAAAATTCTCTTGATCGTTCAACTTTTTTTATATATAGAATGAAAATAGCAAACGAGCATGCAGCCCACCTGATGGTAAGTGGCTACTGCCGCCCATGGACATCTGTAGTCAACCCTAGGTAATATCAAAGTCTCACCCAAGGTTAGCCACAGATGCGTTGCTACCCCTGAGGACTTAGATGGAATGCCTCGGAAAAGTATATCTCCCTTACCACACCCTTCAGATCAGAACACAGCAGCGCATAACACTGATGTTATTAGGCAGAAATAGGTGTGGCGGTGGTGCTTCCGGAGTCGAACCACAACGAGTTCTACCACCTTCAAAACTAGAACAGGTATGCCTGTATATGTGCGTGTGTGTATGTTAGTGGTGTATTACCTACTTAAAATACCAATAGCATACCTGCTCCACCCCGAACCAGGGTGTCCAGACGAGACGACCACCTCGTGAGCTTCGCCCGTGCCATTCGAAGATAGAAGCTTCTTCAGGCCGATGATGCCAGCCAGTACCAGGGCTAGCTTGGAGACGATAAGGGCCTTGCCAGCTAACAGAGCGAGGGCTCCGAAAGCCAGTGGCACCATCATACCACCGATGAGGAGAGGAATCGCGAGGAGGGGGGCGAGTTTCTTCCTCCTCCCACGGCCTCCGTCGAACGCGCGTTGCAATTCCGAACCGGACGGAAATTTGACCTGGAAATTAGAAATTAATTGGACATTTATTATTTTGTATCACACGCAAATAAATAATTATTTTTCATGATAATAATATGCTGCTATATAAAATGCGTATGCAAATTATCAAAACATAAACAGAATAGTAATGAATACAATACCTAATCAACGGCAACGAATAACATCTATTCAATAATACAGAGGGACTGATAAATAACACAGCCTAATCAGCGGGTTTCAAATTAGCTTTTCTATGTAATTTAGGAAACTCCTTTGTTTCCTAAATTACATGGAAAGGAACTTTAAAACATCACAACCATTTATTGATTGTGATGTTTTCATGTTCGATGATCCTTTCTTATAGGTATTATTCAGTATAATTCTTTATCATGCTTTGGATGTTCACCTCAGAGGACATTCTATTCACTAAGATGAATTTACACATGTTTAGACTATTATATTTGTTTACTTATTTTGGTATATATTTGAGTTCTAGAACCTTTTAATAAATAAACAACTATTTACGAAATAATCTATACTAATATTATAAAGCTGAACAGTTTGTCTGTTTATTTGAACGCGCTAATCTCAGGAACTACTGGTCCCATTTGAAAAAATTTCGGTGTTACATAGCCCATTTATCGAGGAAAGCTATAGGCTATATATCATCACGCTAAGACCAACAGGAGCGAAGCACCGATGAGGAATGTTTCAAAATCGGGGTTTTTTTTTTCTAATGAGATATAAAATTTCGGTTAATGTATGTCACGTTACATTTCTTTTAAACGCGGGTGAAACCGCGAGCTCAGCTAGTATTTAATAAAAAACTTTCATGAATAGTTATTGAAAATTTAACTGCGCAAAGTAATACGACAATATTTCAACTTATACAAAGGATGAACATTCAAAGAAATAAACCGGAAGCAGGCAGCAAATTAGCGTGACTATGACAGTAAATGAAAACCCGTGACAATATGCATTAAAATTGTACACATTCGTGCAGCACGGATGCGGAAAACAACCAATAAATCATAGAATCAAACCGAAATGCATCACGATAGCCCACGCGTAAGTGACTCGCCAATTAGAAGAAACTGCAATTACCACTAAGTGGGCTGGTAAGAAAACTGCTTAATAGAGTGTGGCAAGGAAAAAAGTGAAGATGAATTAATTGCTGCAATTAAGAGATGTAACGTGAAAGCGGTCACGGTGCGTCGAGTTACGGTATGTGGTGATTTATTCCAATTTCAATGCATTCCATGGTTACATATGAAACGGTTTTTATCAATTAATTCATATTGGATTGTTGCACAAATATAATTAGATGCTCGCAGAGAAATAGCCGTGAGCGAGTTTCTGATTTAATGCATTTCTTAATAGCATATGACACGATCTGTTTTATCACGGATTTTTTAAAATTCATTATTGGACAAATAAAATTGGAAAAAGTATTCCGATTTTTTTAAGGAGGATTTATTATTTTTTCAGTTAATTTTATAATTAAAATGTAATAATTATTATGTTTCTGGTGATTATTGATAAATAACATAATAATAATATCTAATATTCGTTTTTTTTACGAATTTTAGTAATTGTTTTACTTGTATTAGTTGCGTTAACATTTTAAGACTTTACTTAAAGTTTGTTATTACTCATGCACGAAAATTTAAGTCTTAAATTCATAAAAAAGTAATAACAGCATTTTAATTGATCTACGCTAATGATATCCAAAGTGTCGATATTGATCCCTAGAGATCGACGAAGACCTACGAATCGACTTAGACATCGACAGTTAAAAATACATTTGCAGAATTTGCAACAACGCACATTTGATGATAATAAAGCTGCAAATACAATATTAACTTAGGAGGTCTACCAATAAATTAATATTCAGGCTAGAACACAAAATAGGGCGGATAGTTAAACTCTGACTGAAAATAAAACACAACCTTATTAACAACTCCTTTTTTGAAGGCGTTTAAAGAAAAAATCTAAACTTACGTCATACACAACAATAAGTCAAAAACAGGCCTACCTTGAAATAAATTATAAGTATTTTCAAAAACATACATGACTTTGAGGTTCACATCCATATTACTAACCAAATTCAGTTATATATTTTATTAAATATGCAGATAACAATAATAATTAAATGTACGACCAATTTGGTACAATCCCTTAAACAATGCATAACAAAATAATCATAACAACAATATAATCTATAATATAATAATAATAACTTATCTATGAATTTTAAATTCTTTAAACAAAAGAGAACTTACGGCGATGTGCTTCTAATACAAACGATTAACGCCGAACAATATCGCAATTACGGTAGCCATATCTGGTAATCCGACATTAACCTCGAACAGTGTCAATGTTAGTTCTATTATGTAAGCAGTAATGTTCGTAACGATTAGCGAATACTATTATGCCATGTGTACGTGAATATGTGGGTACGAATAGCACTATTTTCTCTTCTTTCTTCATTAAAAGGCAACTAAGGGATTGAGGTCACATTAGCATCTTTCTGTTATTAGTATACTGTTGCTAG
Source organism: Cecropterus lyciades (assembly GCA_002930495.1). Classification (NCBI taxonomy): domain Eukaryota; kingdom Metazoa; phylum Arthropoda; class Insecta; order Lepidoptera; family Hesperiidae; genus Cecropterus; species Cecropterus lyciades. The sequence goes on along the minus strand of MOOZ01000437.1, from coordinate 160,142 downwards.
CGATAGGTACGACCATGGCAAAATAGACTTTTATACCTGAGATTTATACCTAGGCTTCTATGGCATTTTTTTAATATAGAAAATCACTCGAGTGAGGTCAACTACCTGATGTTCTTGATCATTTCCGCTCATGAAAGTCTGTAATTATCAAGACTAGATAAGATTAATGTCTTACCTGAGGTCGACCACAGAAGCATTGCATCACCTAAGAACTAAGTTATTACGTCTCGGATAAGTATTTCTTTCATACCACACGCTTTACGACAGAAAACAACATAGAGTGTTGTTATGACGCTAAAATAGGAGTAGCAGTGGCCGATAGCTCTATTATTTTGAAAGTGGTAGACTCTTTGTGGTTCGACTCCGGAAACACCACCGCCACACCTATTTCTGCTTATAACAGCAGTGTTATGCGCTGCTGTGTTCTGGTCTGACGGGTGTGGTAAGGGAGACATACTTTTCCTAGGTATTCCATCTCAGTCCTCAGGGTAGTAACGCAACTGTGGCTAACCTTAGATGAGACTTTTTAATTTTGAATTTAAGACTTTTAGATTACAGATATCCAAGGGCGGCAATAGCCACTTACCATCAGATGAACAGTATGCTCGTTTGCTACTCCCATACTATAAAAAAAATCCTATGTGTACTTTGACTTATTAAGTCGAACAAATCACAATGACTTTTATCTATAATTGTCCATAAAAATGTATCCTAATGCCACGCTGAACAAGCTTCTATCTACAAAGGATAGGAGATGCATTATCTCTGAAAGCGAATATATAAGTACTCATATATATATACGTCTGCCAAATTCTTTTTAATATACCCTTTAAACGTATGTACGTTAATGAAGATGTCCTGCCGTGGCTCAACCATAAAAAGTTTTAAAACAATTTCATTTCCATTTTTGGTCTATTTTTACCAACTTTAGAAAGTCTACTTCTAAACATTGTACTTCTCAGTGAAAAGGGTTTGACAATAACCACCACACTGTCGCACATCTTCGTAAGCGTAATCAAAAACTTCACAAGTTAATGCTGCTAACTACTTCTTGGACGGCTATCCTTATTCGTCTCTTATAGCGTCCATTGATATAGGGACTATATAAACATGTACAATTCCTTATCTAATCAATGTCATAACAAAAAAACTAAAACACATGTCATATCTACATACTCAATTCCGGGACCGTGACCAAAACCAGTATTTTGCATACGAAAAATATCATAATAAATTGATTTCAAAGGATAGGTTGTGAAGGGCTACATCATCAGGACCATCCTAAAAAAAACTCCTTTCACGTCCTTCCTTAACGCGGTAAATAATCGCACAATCTGAATTTACACGAAGGGCCCTCAAGATAAGGTCCTAAAATTATTAAAATAAAAAAATGTAAGTCAAGCCACCTGTATATTTTGAATTTAGATCTGACTGGTCTGATATCTATTTCTATCGCATAAAACTATTTGTAACGCCCTATATTTTTTTAAAATGCTCACGATATCGTCTATAACGAAGGTATTGTCGGAGTATATATTATCTTGTAACGCTTAGCGTCATTACAACAGATTAACTGTTTATCTCTGCTTCATGCTTTCATCCAACAGCTCGATGTAATTTTCTGATAAATTTGCCATGCTTTTCAACTGACGTCTGTTATCTTAAGTGATTAATTACAATGTAAGGGAAAAACAAATATGTACTTAAAAGTTAATAAATTACATCTTTTTTCCTTTTTTTAAACAGATGAAGCAACAGATTTACCTGATGTGAATTTTTAATTAAAACCTACAGACGCTCAGCTATTAACTAGTAATATAAAAGAACTAGGCCTCTCTTCGTCGATGACAGAAGCGTTGTTGCTTTGTCATTTAAGTTGAGAAATCTTTTGCAACCTTTGTAAACGTTTCTTATTCTTTGCAATCTTCATATGAAATAATTTAGAATCTTAAAATTAAAATTTTCTTCTGCTTGAAGGCAGAAATAAGTTTTGTAGTACGTTCAATCATGGGGGTTTGTATATTTTCAAAGCTATTTAGGATTTATGTTTATTTAACTTTGTACGAGTAAATTTATTCAAATTTGTTACCTGGATGGTATGAGTCTGCATGAATCCAACGATTTTGTCCAAAATAAGGCTGTCCAGGGAGCTCTCATCAAGACCTCTCGGAATCGCCTCTTCGACCACGTTTTCGACGTCGGCATCCTTATCCCTTGTGATCTTTACGCCACTGAGGATCGAAACTTCCTCGCTATTCGATATCCTGTTCAGAGCTTTAGCGAGTTTGACTTTGAGGCAATTCGAGATATCGCTACCGCTGCAGTCTTTGTACGTTTCGTACGCAACCTTCAGATCGCCTAAGATGCTGTCCTCTGAACTCCGGCCTTCGTCCAATGTGTTCTGGTTGGTGGACGCTGTTCTGGCGCTAACGGCAACCGCCAAGGTTAAGACCAGGAGGTAGTTCGGTATCATTTTGACGTGTTTCGTACGTCGTTGGCGTCACAGTGTTTGAATGGGCACAGCGAAGCAGTTTATATGCGCTTAGTTTCACGGTACACTGGACGTTACTGAGAGGGATGCATCGATGCATTTATGCAGTTTGTGGATAATCAGGGAAACAAGTGCTTAAGCGTATTTCTATCCCCTTATATAGGCTCTAAAAAGCAGTTTAAGAAATGGCAAAGATCTTTTGACCTTAAATAATCAATTCAATGATTTATATGAAATGAAAATTTATGAAATGCAAAAGACTAATTCAGTATGTTGCAGCTTTTATCTTTGTCAATCAGTACACAGAACTTATCATAGTACATGTGATGCAGATCAATAAAATTGCGCAATATTTGAGGAACACGAATATCAAAGAGCTGACAAATGATGTGTTTTTAAATTGATGATCGGATGGAAGAGATTATGTTAAGTAATAAAGTGTAGCACAGTTTAGCTCAAATGAGACTTTAAAACACCAACTTTTACAACTCCATTAACAAATCAATCATCACACTAACATGATGCACCTTGCAACAAAAGTCAAAACTGCTATTTTTAAATTTAGATTGTACATTTTCCATAAAAGATTTTTGAATTTGATCTTCTTTTGGAATCTCTTCACCATGCTCAGATATCAGTGAGCATGGTGACACTCACAGTGATGTTAATGATATTTGATAACTGAATTAATTTTGTTTACTACTTTCTGCCTCACTGTACAAACGGTTTTGTTTTTACATCACTTGCAGCGTACTACAAGATTTGCAATTTGGGGCCATTCATAACCGTAAACACATACTTAGCCCATTTTAGTTGAGGCCTAGAAAAAGCAAAGTGATTTGGTTGAACGATTAGAACATTTTAAAGGGAAATTAACTTGCTAAGACATTTGTTTTTTATTTTTTATAAAATTAATGTATCAAATAACCATGTAGATGATGTGATGATAAGTACGCACTCCCGATCATGTACATCGGTAATCAACCCCAGTGATTAGTGTTTTACCAAGATTTTGCCGCAGATGCATTGCTTTTCGAGATCAATACGTATTCGAGGCGTTCCAACTGAATCCTATAGTTGGTGCGTCTCCAATACATATGTATCTTTGGTACTGTGTCCATTGGAGTCCATTAAATTGTAGGGTTTTTGAATGATAGTAATTTTGTCATAAGTGATCGCAAACCTAGATGCTATTTTAAGAAAGTTTTGGGTGCTATTCCCAAAGATTTCAGCAGTCAAAGTCTCGGCAGATGGTTGGGTGCATGGATGGCCTAATGGTACGAATTTCGGACTCGATTCCAAAATTCAATTATAAATCCCATCAAGTAATTGATTATCACATCATTCAAAGATTTTTTTTTGGAATTCAAGAAGATGGAAGTAATTCTTCCGTATCAATGAAAGGGGGTGTGGTTGCCAGGTCTCGTTCAACTAGGCGACTAGTCCTCGGGATTAACAACGCAACAGTAGTTGATCTGTTAGTCATCGTTAGGATTCTCATCTTATCTGGAGATTATCTTGGGCAGCATTAGCCACCGACAAGCTGATGAAATACATTCTTGTTTACCGTCCCACTGCTGAGCACGGGTCTTCTCTCAGATTGAAAGAGTTTCAGGCCCATAGTCCACCGCACTGGCCAAGTGCAAATTGTTAGATTTACCACACCTTTGAGAACTTTTTTAAAGGTCTCTCAGGTGTGTAGGTTTCCTCACGATGTTTTCCTTCGCTGTAAAGCAGCGATAATTAACTTCTAATATGCACATAATTTAAGAAAAATCAGTGGTGCGTGCCTGGAATGCGAACCTACGACCCTCGATTGAGAGGCCAAGTTTCAACCATTGGGCTACTACACCCTACTACTACATTCTTGTTTGGTCCTCTCTATCTTATATATAAAATTCTCGTGTCACAATGTTAGTTACCTTACTCCTCCGAAACGGCTTTACCAATTTTTACCAAATTTTATATGCATATTCAGTAGGTCTGAGAATCGGCTACTATTCATTAATCATACCCCTAAGTGATAAGGGTTGTTCACCCTTAATTTTAATTTTTTTTATTTTTGGACAAATTTTTTTGTTTTTATTTTTTCTATAATGTGGCATTGAATACATACAAACCTAAATTTTTACCCTTTTATCACCAACCCCTATTTTTTAATAGCCATTTTAGTAATTTAATCATTTATATGGCAAAAATACGTTTTCCGGGTCAGCTAGTCATATATAAAGCACGTGCCAATCCGAGGTAGAAGTTCTATATATTTGAGG
>MOOZ01000437.1:143882-155175 GCA_002930495.1 Cecropterus lyciades | reverse complement strand
GTTCCTCTCTATCTTATAAATAAAATTCTCGTGTCACAATGTTAGTTACCTTACTCCTCCGAAACGGATTTACCAATTTTTAAAAATTTTTATATTATATTTATATTATATTTTGATAAGGGTTGTTCACCCTTAATTATTATTTTTTTTTAATTTTTGGACATTTTTTTTTGTTTTTATTTTTTCTATAATGTGGCATTGAATACATACAAACCTAAATTTTTACCCTTTTATCACCAACCCCTATTTTTTAATAGCCATTTTAGAAATTTAATCATTTATATGGCAAAACAACGTTTTCCGGGTCAGCTAGTCATATATAAAGCACGTGCCAATCCGAGGTAGAAGTTCTATATATTTGAGGTATATATATATATTGTCAGCAGAGACCATTTACCAGTGCATGCTCGTCTGCTATTTCAATTGCATGAAAAGAAATACTGCCTCGCAATATGAATCAAATAGACAGATCAAGTATTTGAATAATCGCAAAAAATTCAATCTAACAAGATGAACAATGCGTGAGTGGTTAGCATATCAAACACAATCGTAAAACCTTGCGTTCGGTTGCATGAATATTCTGCATGTTATTTTTTAGCTTGGATTGTTTTGTGCATTGTTTAAGCAGGAATACCTATTATTGCTGTCATTTTGAGAATTGTGATATCTGATATTGAAAAGGCGAAAGTTTGTGAGAATGTACATAATATGTGTGTTTATTGCTCATTATTTCTTAGAAAAACTACTGATCGGCTGTCGCTGAAATTACGCATACAAGTCGTTTATGACCTGGATTATTTCAACCAAAATGGGCGGAGCTGCGGGAATAATTTATAAAAAAAACTAACCTTAAGAAATCAATATCTGTATCATAATATTGTATTTATGAAACAGATATTGATTTCTTCATGTATTTCCCTTGAATATTTATTTATTTGATATGCATGTAGCATGCAATCCACCTGATGGTAGGTAAGTGATCACTGATGCATTGTGTTATTAGTCCTGAGGAGACATGGTCACCTGCTGTGCAAGTAAGCCGGCAATCACATCTTTCCACCCAAGCGCAAGAATTTCTTTAAGCTAGGTACGTTGAACACACGTAACACATATTGTTGCGTTGGTACTTCCCCAGTCATGTCATACTAGTACCACCACAAACCTTAAAATTTCATTGACGCAGACAGCTTACCCACTATGCTTAACTCCGACATCTCCGTTCGTCCCCACTTTTATGGAACCCTTACTGCCGTCATAACGCACGCATATACACCGAATGCCGTTGATTCGAAACGGTCACGTTAGTGTGGAGTTAAATGAACAGAAACGCGTTCACTAAACGAGATCTCAAACATGGTATCAACGAATCGATTGAATGCTAATGACTAACGCTAATGCTAAAACTAATGACATGTCTTAATATTACTAATCTTATAAGTGCAAATAATTGTGAGGATAAATATTTTTTATATACTGTTGGTAAGTAGTTACCACTTTGCCGCTTGACCGCGGGTCAGCGGACTATTATTTTTTCATTGTATACCTTTGTTTTTATAGGATTGTAGTAAAAACGAGCATGCAGTCCACCCGATGGTAAGTGGCCACTGCTTCCCTGTAGACACACTTCATAAAGATCAAAGGTTCTATCTGAAGCCAATCATAGATGCGTTGCTACAGTTAATTAAATTGATGAATATTATTTATTCTAATTTTATTGATCTCGATGTTCATGTACTATGTATACGTTATACATAGCATCTTAGTGATATGTATCATACTTAGTTCGATTTTATTTTCACTTCAAAGAAAATTCGCAATTCCAATCACGATTTTTCGTGATAGCGCGTTCATTTTCATAATACACGGTACATTGTATGTGATGTATGTTTTAGTGTAAAAAACATGTAACATATTGAGCTAGTTACACACAATCCGAGCTATGGAGCAGTGTTTGTCGAATGGTTATACATGTATATATACACAACACACATACATACATGTATGTGTGTTGTGTATATGTACATTCTCCTTCCTGCTCACATTTTAATCCAATTTTTCTTTGCACCGCCTTTGAACTTCTTTAAGGTTAACTGGCAGAAAATGCTATTAAACATTAAATCCGCCTTTTGTCCATTATTTTTTGTGGTTAATAAAGAGTAAATAAATAAATAAATGGTTAGAACTCAGTCTCTCGATCGAATCGAGGGTCCGTTATTCAAATCCCAGCCACGAACGAAATATTTTATCTTAAATTATGTGCATATTGGAAATTTATTATCAGTGCTTTACGGTGAAAGAAACATTATGAGGAAACCTACACGTGTCCTCTAGAGTTCTTATAAAAAAGGAAGTTGTCAAAGGTGTGTGAAGTCTACCAATTCACACTTGCCCAGTGCGGTAGAATATGATCGCAAAACTCTCTCAATTTGAGAGAAGAGCCGTTCCCAGCAGTGGAATAATAATAGATTGACGAACACACTATCACAAATAAATGTAAAATTAAATAAATTTCAAGTATTTTTCAGGTATGCCGCGTGGTGTCAGTCTTAAATACCACTATTCTATTTTTCCCGTAGACGACCAAGGAATAAAATCCAGGGAATATGCAGCTACGTTGTCCTATTGGCAAAAACCCATTAGTGAGAGACATAAGTCTCTCACCTCTGTCCAGTATTGGACTTCAAGAGGCTAGTTGTAGATGGATAGCTGGATGGATTTGTCAAATATTTCAACTTAGAATTAATATAGAGTTAGTTTTAAAAGAGCTTTAAATATTTTTAAAGGTAGACAGACTATCCGGTGTAAGCTAGCCCTAATTTGCTACACATCCGGCGTTGCTATATCTTTGTAGATCAGTTACGATCTACATGAGCCGCTGGCTATGCGCATGCATACAAGCCAAATGGTATTTAAATGTCTTCATTTTGTATAGGTCTACGAGGGCACTTACAAATTGTCTGTCAGTTATGATATTTTTGTACACTACCACCGGATAGGAACACAATCTCAACTGAGAAGATACAGAAACTCAACGGCAAACCCGTTGAGACTTTTTTGGTTTTATAACATTTCCTTTTTTTACTCAAATGGTTTTTTACTTGGCAATAAAAGATTCTGAGCTCCAGTATCGTGCTTTACATTTGACTAAACCTTTGGATTGTTTGGCAAGATACGCTACACTACTGGCAAGGTAGTAAGGTTCCAGCGATGCATCTGTGATTGACTTCAGATAGACTCCCTTTTCTGTATGGAGAAGCTAACAGATGTCCATGGGCGTAAGTGACTTATCATCAAGTGGACTGGATGCTCGTTTGCTACTTTAATGTTATACAGAAAAAAGTAAACATAAAGATTTCCAAATCGCGAGTAAAGATGCTCTGAAAACTCGGATATTGCATACTGAACTTAAAAAATTCGGAAACATTTGAAAACAATATTTGCGATTGTATCGCACGGCACAATTGATACTTCCTCTGTTAAAAACAATGAAAACCGACAAGAATTGCTTGTATGATATTTCTACTTATGTTTTTTGCGTTACGATAATCGGATTAAACCTATTTAACATGTAACGTAAGTGCAACTGAAATATATATATATATAAACATCTTTTCTGTTAAAGAAAAACCTACTTTTTTGACCTATATATAAAATTGTACCATATACTACGCAGTTTATATTATACATTGCTTTTTCACTGCAAATGTACACAATTAATGCTATTTTTAATTTTTTTCTATAACTTGAAACAGGAAGAAAGTTTGCTGGGTGCCAAAGTAAAGCCCTGCTTCCACTAAAAAACAGTCATTATTTTAGGCCTGCAACGAAGCCGAAAAGACCGATATACCAATACGAGATATATCCAATACGAGAAAGCTTTTTCTTCTTTGTTATAATATTTATCATTGTCAAAGATTTTTTGCTACGTTATATTACTTGTCATCAAATAATTGAATATTATTTTTTCGATTAAATTTTAAATTATATATATATTTTTTGGTTATATTTTGACTTCGATTATGTGCCAGTATTGATGAAAAAGTCGTTCAACGTTTGAAGATACTTTTATTTAGCAATGAACAGACGTGGTTAAACTATAACACACGCGTTTATCAGTTAAAACTTTTACAAGATTTAATTTTTTATATATTTAAGGTTATGGATTGTGGGCCATATGTGGGACACGCACGCACTGGTGTGATCTATAGATGACCCATATGTCGTTCGCACGCAGTTAACGAGTTAATGTTTTATTGTTGTCAGTCATATCTTTTTTAAATAATTAAAATAGTAATCGTGCACGCAATTCACTTGATAGTAAATAAGCACTGCGGCCATTGGACGTACTATGCGGAAAATAATATTAGTATTTTCCACTGTAATTAACCCTAGGTAAGATCATAGTCTCACCTAAGGTTGGCCTCAGATGCGTTGCTACCCATGAGGACTAAGATGGAATGCCTCGGAAAAGTATGTCACCCTTACCACACCCTTCAGACCAGAACACAACAGCGCATAACACTGCTGTTATTAGGCAGAAGTGGGCGTGGCGGTGTTGCTTCCGGAGTCGAACCACAAAGAGCTCCACCACCTTCAAACCTTCACACCTGAGTATTGAAGAACCTATTTTAAAATATGATAGAACAGGATAGTTCAACCGATAGGCCAGTGATAGTACCACAGCTATACCTATTTCTGGTGAAATAATTCTGTGTTACTGTGAAAGGACGCGAACGTGGAAAATCACCTGTAACCCATTTCAGGTAGAACTCATGTTCAACTCGAACCTTTATACGATATCCTTGACTATTGGAGAGAAAAATCTTATATAAGTTCTTAAAAGCTCTACAGTATCCTTATTCAAAGGACACGGTAAAGACAAGACTTACACCAGTCATGACTTACTCATAGCCAAATTGCTTTAAAATTCCCATTGCTCGTTTTTCACTATTAATACAAAATACTTACCAACTTAAATACTTCGGGGTCGTCAAGTTGTCCGTTCCCAAAGAAATCGATATTGACTTCTTTAGAATCTCTACTATAGATCACAGATTTACAGCGATAAAAGTCTCGCAAATATCGATACTCGTCCAGTAAGCCACTGTTCTTAGCACACTTGTATGAATCATTTCTTACATAAAAAGCCGTCTATATCCGTAACATCAGTAGGTCAGGTGCACAACGGAACGATCCGCTTAGATATTGTTACGCTTGTTAGCTTACGTCTGCTTTATCGATTTAACACACCGTTAACTTACTTTTTTGCTGAGGAAATGCTTCTTTAGTCGTCTGAAGGGACAAATATGATTAATTACGATGAAAATTGGATTTTTTTTCCATTTTCCTGTTTTTATTTTTTGTTGGATGTATTTGAGGGTCAAATCTCACGACGTTAATTTTACACCTATTTTTTAGGTTATAGTTAGTATTATTTTAGGCTAATCTAACGATAATGAGTAGGTACCACCGCCAAATCTATTGTAAACAGTTTCATATGAGGCGGCCTGTTAGTCTTCAGGAGTACTAATACATCAATAATTAACTTAAAATAAAACCCCTGTTCTAAGTTGCTTGAAGTTCATGAAATTAAATAATATAGAATGTAGTACAAATATGTCACCGACTACCGTGTGATGTTGGTTTGAAATTACATCTAACCTAACCTAACCTCTCTTTCCGTGGATGTCGTAGAAGGCAACTAAAGGGCAAATTCCGGGAGATGATCAGCTAGTAAATATTACACAAAAAGCTGTGTAACATTATACTCACTGTGACCACAGTGAGTATAATAACAAGTAAAAACCAACAAGTACAGTCCTATAAAAAAAAACTTCTAGCTACTTCCATAGAGCCCTATGTCTAGTTGACCTCAAAGGGCTATCGGATGGATGTCGTCGACTAAAATGCTAAGTTATAAACATAAACATAAACGCTTTCACACTCATAGCCCCACAGTAGGATTTTCTCCTGTGTCGTCGGTCGGTATAGATACAAGGCATTTTAAATATTCTAATCAAACTAAAGTTCGCATTGGTTTAGGGCATTTTTATTTTTAAATTTTCCATCAAACCTTTGCCATTAATATTATTAGATGAGTTATAAAAGAAAGTTTTCATAACTTCCATGCTAATCAATATTCAATGTTAACAAGTTATATGTAATTAAATTAATAAACTAGGCTCTTCCCGCAACTTTGTAAGAGGGCTCAATTTCCTTTTTAATGCTTAAATTTTTTTAAAGTTTAATTAAATGTTACTTATTTTTTTTTATTAACGTAAGATTTACATGACTTATGTCAAAGTAACGTTACTGCTTATTATTTTACTACTTCAAGTATAAAGAAATATATAGAATTTTCAATAAAAATTTAATAATTAGCTAACCGGAGAATACATTGTGATCCTATTAAATAAACACTACCAAATTATAAATGACTAGCTTTTCCCGCAGCTCCGCCCGATTGGGTCATGTACTACACTAAAAAGTATCCTATGTATTAATCCTGACCATAAACTATGTGTGTACTAAATTTATTTCAAATGCAATTATTAGTGGTTGCGAAAAAGTAACAAACACAAAAAGTGAGAAACACACATACATTCTCATAAACTTATAAATGCGAATTTAAATGCGAATAATATTAATAAGATATGTAGTCTTATACTTATTTTTAAACTTAAAAGAGTCAAGCGTGTAGCCTTTAAAAGTAAGTAGGAGTCAAGCCAAGCCTGTAAAATTTTCACCTTAATCTTCAATTCATATCAACTAACTTTAGATTGACTAGACTATCACTAAGATTACCACATAATTCTCGTACAGCAAACTTACAAAAATGTTATAACAGACAGACTTCAATTCTCATACATATTGATAACCAAGTTAAAATAAGTAGACAGATGTGCTAATAAATTCGCAAGTTACGCATACAAATATGAATGGACATCCGTGTCCATACGGATGTTGTGTAATTATGAAAGTAGCCATGATTTACGCAACTATGGGAATCGGTTGTGAATGAAAACTTGTAGTAAATTTCATAATTTCGTTACGTATGAACTTGATGGTCCGGTGAATTACGAGCGCCTACGTGTCTGGGGATTCGTTTACAGACCTTATCTTATCTATATAGTTACTAATATATGGTAAAATGAGATGGTGTATGTCTGATTGTTACTCAATTACGCAAGAACCACTGTTTTGTTAACATTTTGCATGGCTGTAGCTTATTTACCCGGTCAACTTATATGCTACTTTTGATTCCGATATTTTGCACCATTTAAAGATGGCGACTATTTTTATGTCCTGTAGCTATTATAATGGCGAAAGTTTCTGAGGGCGTATGTGTGTTTGTTGCTCTTTCACGCAAAACATATAAGTTTTAATTGAAATTTGGCATACAGATATTTTATGACTTGGATTAATACATAGGATACTTATTATTGAGGTAAACGTGACCGAAGCAGGCTGAGCCGGAGGAATAAGCTAGTAATTTATAAAGATATGTTTACCGTGTAATGTACAGCTTCTTTTCTTGTGAACAGGAGACTAAGCGAAAATTTCGAGAGAGACAAGATGAGTATGGTCTTTTTCTGTGAATGTGTTAGGAAGCGACTAAGGGGCAAATTCCTCGAGATGAATAACAGCGGCTTCCTATGTAACATCATCTTCTGCAGTAACGCACATGCCAAGTGTGATAACTATTGGAGAAAATACTATAGAGACCTATGTCCTGCAGTACATTTCAAAGTTTGATGACTGAATATAGATTAGAGTGAGCAGCGATATGGTTGAAACTTGGACTTTCAATCAAGGGACCGAAGTTCGAATCTCAGGCACCTCTGATTTTTCCAAAAATGATGTGCTTGTTACAAATTAGTTATCATTGCGTGACGGTAAAGAAAAACATCACGAGGAAACCTTCACACTTGAGAGTTAATAAAAAAAAGTTCTCAAAGGTATGTAAAGTCTACTAATTCGCACTTAGCCAACGTGGTGAACTATGGCCTGAAACTCTCTTATTCTGAGAGAATCCCGTACCCAGCAGTGGAAAAAAAATGGGTTGACGGCGACGGTATGAAAATATCTGTGTAATATATTGAAGTAGAATCCAAGATAGTAGAACCTTCGAACGACTCCGACGACATCATCGTCACACCCGTTGCTGTTATTTCGACCCGCGTGGCGGAGAGGTAACCATACCGGTCTGACACGCAGTTGGTCCCGGGTTCGATCCCCAGCTAGACAGACATCTGAATGATGAGTTTAGATTTCATTTCTGGGTCTGGGTGTTTGTGTATTCGTCTTTTTGTGTCCATGGCACCCACGACACAGGAGAAAATCCAACTGTGGGGCTATGAGTGTAAAAAGCGTTTATGTTTATGTCCTATAACAGTGCTTAGCACGGGTGTTTTCAAGTTTTAAGGTAAAGTACGAAAATATACTTTTACGAAACGTTTCAACCTAGTCCTCAGAGTAGCAATACCTCCGTAGGCGAGCACAGTTAAGACTAGATCAGATGAGATAAGATCAGAATATTATTTGGGATACATAGCCGATGTCCATAGGTGATAATAATCACTTTCAATCAGATGGATGAAATGTTAGTTAAGGTTAATGTTTAAATATAAATATATACCCATAAAAGACAATTTCCGCTATAGACGTAGAATGAGTATTTCTGCCTCTTTAAATTATAAAAAAATAGATTTGATGATAAGTGGTAACAACCACTCAAGGTTAACTGCAGTCAGCTCCAGAAATGATTATCTTCCTAGTTGAAGTTAGACACGACCTTTGTTCTCGTGTAAACTATGTAAGAATGCCTCGTGTACACGTCAAAACATAGACCGAAATATACCAGTGCCCAAAACAGCTGTTGTCTTTACGTGGACCTATTAATCAAATAAAGGAATAAACACATCCTCAAATTTTTCATAATATTCTCCGCATCGTGAAAATCCTCCAATTTATCCACAAAATTCTGTTAAGAGTGAACTACCTGATCTATGATGACCTTTTTTTTTGTTTTCGAGGGGGAAACACTCCAAAGGTACCTAGCGCGGTGAAAACGACGCGTTATATGGTATATTTTCCTGCATTAAAACCCCCGCAGTGGCTGTCCTCGACGCTGCAAAGAGAACTCCGGGATTTCCAACGCAACCAGAATCCTCTGAGCGCGGTGCCCTGTCGCTCTATGATGGCCTGTGATTACCCGAAGTTGTATTCACTATACATAGGCATTTCTTTACTCTCATAACAAATTACGTTAGTTTTATGAATTCACGTACTTGATAACTTATTTAATAAATCGTTCATAAAATTACGCAACACGTAAAAAAAGAAATTGCCAAGAGTGACAGCATTCTTTCGCGTCCCTCATATCTTTGCGTCATTCTTCACCGGCCTACGGCATCCTTCTAAAAACCTAAAGTTTCACTTTACGACTCCTGCATCCGGTTTACATCCGACGCTTTTCCTTTAAAGCAATAACCAGAAACCAGAAAACTCGAAAATAAAACGCAAGAAATTTTACGCCTTACGCAAAAAACATAGAGTCGTCGTAAGAGGAAAATATGTTTTCCGAACCGCAAAGTAAAGTTTGTTTAAAAACGTGACGAATTCTCTCTATACAAACATAAGTACTGTAAGCTTTATGTGTATGGAAATAAGTGTGCAGGTATCGTATGTGAATGTGAGCAAGTTTGGTAATTTGTATAACGCACATGACTTTCGTAGTAACTATATTTTTGACGCTAAAAGAAACTTTACTATACGGTGATAGGGTCAAATTCTTGAGAAGGCAATTTTACGATTTGTAATTGTAAAATTGTGTTCATTGTATCGAAGAGGGGGAGGTTACATAAAACTCGAGAGATGAAGAAAGTCGATGACCCTCCCGCCGAGACAGCGAAAGCAATGCAATGAATAATGTACTCCGTAAAGGTCAAAACATAATACATTTTCTTAAGGTCAATGCTTGGAAAGATGAATCGGAAATTGCCTACAGGTGTTTAATATTCACTGAAATATTACGTTTAAATACAGTTTTAACGCTTAACTGATTGTCCTGTTTCAAAATAAAATGAAACAGCTGAATGATTGATTTACAAAACTACAAAATTTATTATGAATTTTGTGTACTTGATTTGTAAAAAACTTAATATTCATGAATAACAAAATGGGCAAAATGTGATATTTTTATGCAATTATAAACAAATTTCGACTACTAGGCTGAAATAAGTAGATTGCACTATTACCCTCATCGATATTGACTGATACAAAATTATATGTTGTTGTAATAATAAATTTAAAGTACTTGGCATGTTAATGAATTTTATTGTTAAAAATAAAAAAAATAAACTTTAGTAAGAATAAGTGGGCAATTATAAGCAATATGAAAATATTCATATCATGTTATATTGTAGCTTAGTGATAGAAAAAAAAAACGATTGTATTTACTCGTTTACAATCTGCTATTTATACACTTCGTGATACAAATAAGTAGAAGTTATAGTTTTTTTTAATAGGGTAAAACATTATATCTCTAGTTGAGGACAAGGGAACCCAATCAATACTTTAATCCCTAGAATTGATTAAGATAAAAATCCGCTAAATCAAATATCCCCATCAAGATAGGATGAAACCTCAATCTAAGGACTAGTCTATAAATATGCATGATTTCACAAAATTAAAAATAATTTAGGCTTCGTGACAATGTTCTTACCAATAAAACAAAATTAATATTCAGTTTCGTTTATTCACAATGTGACACAGAGTACATGTTGAATTAAAACCAAAATCAAAAGATAAAAGATATAACTTCATTTTTAATTAAAGTTAATTAAAGTTTTTTAAAACCAAATAAATTACATAACATGACATAAGTAGCTAATATTACATGGGCAATTAATATTTAACGAGTATTTAATTAACATGTGTTATAATTAATTAAGGAAGTAAAATACGAATTATTATAATTTTCATTTCATTAAGATTATTATATAAACGTTTAAATTTTACCCTTTCCATTCTACAAATTTAATACATACATAACAATATCTAGGTACAACTAACTGTTGTCCGTGACTTAGTACGCGTAGATAATAATATAAATCAGACCAAGGGGTTAAATATGGGTTAAATTCATATTTAATAAAAAAGAAAATAATAAAGAATATAGAACTCTTCGTGATGCGACTCCGGCAGCAACGCCGCCATACATATTTTAGCTGAAAACAGCAGTGTTATGCGCAGGACTGAAGGATGTGGTACATAGTCCTCAGGTACGACT
>MOOZ01000437.1:123015-136507 GCA_002930495.1 Cecropterus lyciades | reverse complement strand
ATTATTATTATTATTTAGGACACAGAGAAAGCCCTAACATAGCCTTTACAGTTATTTGCAGTTTATCGATCATTTTCTAAACGTGCAACACGCATTCGTGATACCTACATGATGTAGAAATTAACATGAATACCACCATAATAAACCGCAATCATCAACCGATTATTATTATACTGAGTATGGATTTTTTCGCAGAATCTTCGACCTATTATTGTCACACTGCTGGGCACGGGACTTCCCTCAGAATGAGAGAATCTTAAGCCATAGTCCACCGCGCAGGCCAAGTGTGAATTAGTTGACTTCACACACCTTTGAGAACTTTTTTTTCTTCGGTGTGCAGGTTTCCTTACGATGTTTTCCTTCACCGTAAAGCGTGATAATGAATTTCTAATACGCACATCATTTTAGAAAAATCAGTGGTGTGTGCCTGGGATCCGAACCTCGGTCCCTCGATTGAGAGGCCGAGTTTCAACCATTAGGCTATCACTGCTCATAATAAGTATGTACGTGTAAAGGCATAGTTAAACTGCGATGCTAGAATAGCACCACTCTCTCTCTCTTACTGTGAATACCGTAGCAAACGACTAGGGAACAAAATCCTTCAGAGTTACGGGCTGCATGAAGTCGAATCGCCCAGCCAAGTGACCCCAGTCGGCGGTATGTGTGGTCGGGTGGACTTGAGTGGAGCCTGATGGCGCAACGCGCTCAATGGACTGGAGGTTGCGTTCCTTTAGAAATCCCGGAGTCCTCGTCGCCGAGGATGGTCACTTGGGGAATTTTAGTGCCGTAAAAGTCGCTCATAAAGGTACCCATACCCGTGGGAGCGACGTACATGTCGGGCGCAGTGATTGGCATAAACCTCAAAAAGACGGCAGAAAAGGCCTTCTTCCAGTTGTGGACCTCAAAAAATTGATGAATGGATGAATGCATAACGGGATGTGTGTTTGTTAGTTTTGTACACAAAAACTATTGGCCAGATATATTGGGCGGGCAAAGCTGCGGGAAAATTTTATATATCATAAATAAAATGTCCGCGTGTCTGTATATCGCATATATTTACAAAAAAAAATAGTTAATAGCCAGGGAATAAGAAATATTACAAATTTATATAATTTTTACTAATATTTGGTAATAATAACTAGGAACATTAGAAAATTCTATATATTTTTTTATAATTTTCATATGTACATTTGCATGTGTGTAAATCGCATCTAACCAGAGCTAAAAACTGTAATTTAATTTGTTTACATTTCATTTGTTAATTTAATTGAAAATATATAGTCCTCATTTAGATTTAATATTTACTAAAGTAAGTACAATTTAAACTTGCCTTAAATTTTTTTGAATACGAGAAAAACTGCGGGGCACACTAGTTTTAATAAGCACATAACTTTAACAATCAGAAAAACGTGCCGTGGATTCGAATCTCAGACTCCCATAAGCCGAACTTGTAACTAATGGACTATAACTGCATATAAAATCGACAATAGCAATAAAATTCCCATGTTGCTAATCTCATGTCCCGTTTATATTGTGCATATTGTATGTGCTTATTGTGCGTTAACACGCTCCAATTAACGCTAACTGTTAATTTAGTACGGTCACTAGGGAATATTCCTGATGGTGGAAAGAAAAGAGAAATTTTGCACTAATTGCAGTTGTCCAACATTAACACATTTGAATTGCTTAATTACTATTGAGTGAGTAATAGGAACGTTGTTTATATTTTAAAAAGTGTGATAAATCTAATATTAATTAAAGTTAAAGTTTTTATCCCTTAAGGGGACGATTGTTAAAAAGTTCTATCATAGTCGTCAACATAATTATTCCTCTGAAATTTTATTATTCTATTTATAGAAGGCATTCCAAATGCCTTAACGCTAAGGGATACCAACGAATCTGTGGTTGATCTTAGATAGAACTTAAGTTTAATAAGGGTTGATTACTGATGTCTTTTCTCTTCCTTCTATTTTACGAAAATGAAATACATTTAAAGATTTTTAATCCTAACATAACCTATAATAACTATGTTTTGGTGGCAAACAGTGCTTTCAAGCCTGCTTTGTCTGGTCTTTAACTATGTACCTCCTTAAGTCTTCATATATGTAGAGTCAGCAACAAAAGTAATTGTAACAGCCGCCAGGTGGAGCGCATCGTCAGTTAGCAGCCCCCATTTAAATCGATACGGAACAATACTGTTAGAATATAACTTTTACCCCTGGCGTTGTCTGCCGTTTATTGATATTAACATCAGTACATTTAATACTTTTTGTTACTATTTTATTTCTATTTGTTACTAGCAAATTCATAAAAAGCTTTTAAATAAATATATTATTAAAAAAACGAAAAAGCCGGATCAAGCAGTCGGGATTTTTTATGAATGTACTACATAATATTTGTGAAGTATAATTAAATATTATACGTTTTTTTTATTTATTACCATCAGACGTAAGCTTGGCTTAGTCAGACTATACTTACTAACACTAACAGACATGCAACGCACAGCCTAAGTTAAATGTTATAAAATATTTATTTACTGTGAAGGTAATAAACAATAACTTGAGAGCCATGAAATTCGCTTAAGAGTTCGGCGTTTAAGATTAATAACAAATATATTCGTCTGAATTTTAGAAAAAAAATCCAAAATCAAGTTATTTTACGTAACGTGTCTTTGAAAATCCAAAACCGCGATTCTCAATCCATTGGGTTGAAAAAATTTGCTCTAGTAGTCAGTCGACCATTACAATTCTTTAAACTTAGAGTGACAATAAAAAGATTTCTATTGACATCAGCATATTACAACATCAATGAATTTATAAAATGCGACATAACTATGCAAAGTAATTAATGTTACCTTAATTTGACATTGTTCTTATTTTCTTATTAGCTAGTAGTATATGACTAAAATATTGTATACCCACATAGGGTGGACTATTGTGGACTATATTATGTATTGTAACATCTCATTGTAAACCGACAGTGAACAATAAATTATTATTATTATTATTATTAAATGTTTGTGACAGAAAAAAGTTACTGCCTTATTAAAACTTATCTTACCTAGCCATTAGACCATAACTTCCAGTATTATAAATAAGAAAAACAACGCAAAAAGAAATTTATTAATAATTTATTTTCATATAAAACTTTTTTTTCTGTAAACAACAAACACACAAGCACACTGGAGTATCAACGAATCTGGGAAAGCCACGCGTCGCTGAGAGCACGCGATCTGATGGTATTCGATGAAAAACTATGAAAGTTAGCTCCGTTGATGGAGGTGGCTCATTATAAAGTAACGTTGCTACACCCGCTACACGCAGTCCGTCTGCCACACGAGATAGATTTTTTCGTATGCATGCAGTTGAACTTCTGAAGACATACAAACTTTGATGGTAGAACTCTTGTTTGAGTACGTACGCCATAAAACTGTGCGTATAAAAGTATTATGCGCTGCTGAGTTTCGATTTAAAATTGTGGTAAGGCAAAGATATTTATGTGCGTTTAAACTTACTTTTCAGAGGTAGTAACGTAATTTTATAATTATCCGAACAGATTTTGTATCTTCTGACTTTAAATTGATACAGGTAATCGCAAAATCGATAATTTTTACCATGTAACGGATTATCACAGTAGGATGTGAGAAGAAATTAAAACACTCTATCATCAGTTCTCATTACGTAATTATATGTAACTTCTATCTTATTTAGATTTGGTTCCAGTAAAGATCCTCATTTGTATTAGTAATAGTACTCCTGTTACTTGATTTGGAGTACTATTTACTAATTTTTGACTACCATTAAAATGTAGATCCTCATTTGGAGTACCAGTACCAAATAATATAGTTAAATGAGGAATTTTATCGACTCTCATATATTTACTAACCCCTTAGGGGGTACATTTTCAAAACTATTTGCGGTTTAACAATATTAGAGATGGAATCCTCAAAATTTCAAGCTTCTACACCCATTGGATTAAAATCAGTTATTGTCAAAGTTTTAGTACAAGCTTTATTGACCAAAAGTGTTACATTCTTCAAACACTTCATTATTTTTTGTACACTTTGTAACACTACAAATAAAACGCTCATTTATAAACTTACATCCGATTTGTTTTGTCTGCTTCCTGATATCCGTCTTATCATGGTTGACTACCACTGATAATAAACTTCCTTGTCATTAAGTACACGTGACAGTACTTGGAAATTAGTGTAGTTTTAATAGCTGGTAAAGTAGTGTTAGTGTTTCAGGAAGGAAATTTTATGCTTTGGGGCAGTAGTCCAGG
Source organism: Cecropterus lyciades (assembly GCA_002930495.1). Lineage (NCBI taxonomy): Eukaryota > Metazoa > Arthropoda > Insecta > Lepidoptera > Hesperiidae > Cecropterus > Cecropterus lyciades. The sequence goes on along the minus strand of MOOZ01000437.1, from coordinate 132,223 downwards.
TGTGTTTAGATTTGGAGGTAAATATAATATTGTAGATGATTATAATTATTACATATCTGCCATCTGAATCTCATTACATTTTCAATAGTTTTCATATGACAAATATAATAACTTATTAGAAACAAAATTCCCGACCGCATAAAAATAAATTAAGTTTCGTGAATAAAAAAATACTAAAATCATGTACTACATTAAAAGTAATTACTCCAAGTACTACTCGTACATTGTCCTCCTTTAATCTAGTTATTATTTTTTTCTGCTTTATCATAGGTGTATTAAACTGCTGTGTTCTTGAATTTGGGGAGACAAAATGGAGACAGATACATAAACCGTTGGCAGTTCTTCAACCCATTATTGCCCCACTGCACAAGTTTTCTCTTAGATCAAGACAGTTTCAGGCCACAGTCCAACGCGTTGACCAAGTAGTAGTTGACGAATTGGTAGACTGCACACGCTTTGGAGAACTTTTAATTTTTTAAGAACTCTCAGTTTTATAGGTTTCCTCACGATGTTTTTCTTCACCGAGAAGCAGTTATCATTAATTTATAACACGCTCATAATTTTAGAAAAATAGGTGGTGTGTGGAATTCGAACCTCGAATCTTGATTTAGATGATGAGTGTCAACCATGAGGCTGACACGACTTACCGTTTGAAGTTACTTGTCCGTAACTAAGTTAATTATGGCCGATCTCAATTATCAAATCCAATTGATTATAGCTCATAGACTATATCGCTAATATCAATATTTTACGTTCTATGCCAGAATAGTATAGAAAATGACATGATGGATGTGATGGAAGGAAATGAAATTTCTTCCATTTTGTGCCGATAGAATGGAATAAAATGGGACGGGATGGGATAAAATAGAATAAAATGGGAAGCAATCGGATGGAAAAACGTTGTTGGACTCTTTATTTTCCGTGCACGTACATGTCACATGGTCTGTTAAATTTGTAACCTAGCGTGTCTAAGAGTACCTTGATTAATTATTAATTACTTGTCATAGTACGGTCGCGTTGTATAATCTTTTTTGACTGTACGCTATAAATTGTTAAAATTTATTATGTAATTTCATATGCTCCTTTGACAAATTTCCATATTACATAACCTCATTTTACTCATCATAATACTTATGCAAACGATTATAAATAAGAAAAATATTGATTTCTCTTCTACAAATGTACTTTTTTCTATAAAATTACCGAATCCTACCAATCGAAAAATAAGATAAGAAAACGAACACATGCTCGTTTTCTTATTTTTCGATTGGACTACATACTCCACCTGATTGTAAATGACCCCTACCACCCATGGACATCTTTAATCAACCTGAGGTAGGCTCAGTCTTACCTGGGGTTAGCCATAGATGCAATGCTACCCCTGAGAACAAACTTGGAACGACTCGTATAAGTTTGTCTTCCTTACCACACCCTTCAAACCAGAACACAGCAGCGCATTATACTGTATTTGGCAAATTTTTTGTGGCAACGGTCCTTCTAGAGTTCTACCATCAAATACAAAATTCTACCATCTTTAATCAACTCAAATAATTTTTAATCAGTTTTTTAACATCTGCTCATTAAATACATACGGATAGTGTTTATCATTTAACTAATCATAAAAAAAACTTAGTACATAGATACTGTAGCAATCACTTGTAATAACACGACTGCTTCGAAATTGATTAACACTAATTACTCATTCTGATTACTGCCATTTGTCAGACATATCGTACATCAAATTATCAGGCGAATGGGTAATTATGTAAAACTTTACGCTACGATTTGTCTTGATTTTCAGTGTTTTTGTAGACGAACCTAACGATAAGTGACAGGCTACCTGATGGAAAGTAGTCACCATCGCCTATGGATACTTGCAACACCAGAACAGTCGCCAATGCATCCCCAGCTTTGAAGAAGAGCTCTTTTGTTCTTTTTTGAAGAGCTATAGATATCTATAGAGTAAAAAAAAAATGGAACCATGGATGGATAGTCTATTCGCATATCATAATGGTTAAACATAATACATCTCACCGGTGAAATCACATTACCACCAACTCATGGAGTACAGAACTATCGTTCGAAAATCCACCTTTTATGGTTCAACGGCAACATCGCATAGATGAGACATCCCAACTTAGTATTCAGGGGTAAGAATGCAACCCTGGTGTAATTGGCCTAAGATATGACGCCAATCGATGGACGGTATTGATCCTATAATTGCAAGAATAAACCACCATGAAGTGCTGGTAAACTTTATGATCGTTTTTCTTTTTTATTATAAAAACTAGCTGAGCTCGCGGTTTCACCCGCGTTTAAAAGAAATGTAACGTGACATACATTAACCGAAATTTTATATCTCATTAGAAAAAAAAACCCCCGATTTTGAAGCATTCTTCATTGGTGCTCCGCTCCTGTTGATCTTAGCGTGATGGTATATAGCCTATAGCCTTCCTCGATAAATAGGCTATCTAACACCGAAAGAATTTTTCAAATCGGACCAGTAGTTCCTGAGATTAGCGCGTTCAAACAAACAAACAAACAAACTCTTCAGCTTTATAATATTAGTATAGATGAGCTTATTCAATACATGAATCATCAATCATTCAATAGATGAAGGGTACTAACTAGGAGCTCATCTGAATACATATATAAATTTGTCTTTTACCACACCCTTGAACTAAAACACAGCATTGTTTTAGTTTGAAGGGTTTTGGCTCAATAGTGTTGTAGTTGGGCAGATGTGGCGTGGTGCGTAAAAACTCTACTAAGTTGAACCACGTTCTACCATGTGGAAATTCCAATGTTGTGCTAATATATCCGGATGAGGTGTAAGCGACACATTAAAAATCGAAATGAGACAGCATTCCTAACGTATTTGGAGTTATTTATTTATAATATGGAAGTAGCAAACGTGCATGAAGTCCTTCTGATGGTAAGTGGTATCTGCCGCCCATGAACATCTGTAATCTACCCCAGATAAGATCAGTTTTACCCGAGGTTATTCACAAATGCGTTGCTATCCTTGAGGACTTATTTGGTATGAAGGCAGGATTAATTTGTATTAAAAACATCTATCGTATCTTATTTACAGTACTACAAAAGAGGTTTAAGATATAAATTTTGTATAAGGTTTATACGTACATAAGTCTAAAATTCTTTAAGCTAAGCTAAATATTATAAAATATTTACAGCCTTTTCCTAACTACAATCTTACTAATCTTCTAATCTTACAAATGTTATAAATACGAAAGTTTGTGAGGATGTATGTGTATTTGTTACTCTTACACGTAAAATCTACTTATTGAAGCATCCGCCTGCTTCAATAAGTAGATTTCAATAAGTAGCCATGGAAATAAGCCAGTTAAAAATACAAAAATTAAATATATGAGCCGAATCGCTGCCCCGTGGAAGTGTAGCTAAGGTATTAAGCAGTATTGCCTTAGGTAATGGTGTTAATGCAATGCTATATTATTTTAAATTTGTCATAATATCTTTCTTTTTCTATTCTTTATAATCGGTTTCTTGATTGATTTGCATTCTATTACAGGCCGGCATAATTGTTATCCACAGAGATCCTTTACAAAGTCTCTACTAACCGCTTAATGTCACGTGCAGTAAATGCTTGTTATTTTAATTTAGGAAAATAACTGTTTACAGCTCGAAAAGCCGGGACTATTCAAAGTGATACGTTATGTTAAAACCATGGGACATTAATGACTGACAAATGGATTGACATCTTTATCTTTTTTGACAAATGCATTGATGTAGGTTATCTTCTTTCTACACTTTTTGGAGATGGTAAAGTTTAATATATAGAATTCTACGAAGGCACCACCGTCATTTAATCTTTAAAATATTTGATAATTATAATAAATGTTCTGAACTAAAGATATGCACTGATGCCTCAGTGCAAAGACATCTTACTGGATGCGGTAGTTACTAAACTGTAATTAGAATAATTTCAGATCATTCACTTACTCAATTTGCAAAGCAAATTGCGTTCGAGAGATTCATGAATTTATCAAGCTCATTATTGAATCACATCATGCAAGAGAGAAACAATCAAGAGAGAAATAACCGAAGATAAATAGGGAAGCGAAATGAAAGACGAATTTGTTTCCAATATTTTAATTTTTAATTTATTCGTCTTTCTTAACTCTAAAATAAATAAAACAATCGACAAGTTTTAACGTCTTTATCTTTTCCAATCTGTTATTACTCAAAATATTTTTCATCATCATTCTATATTATAAGCTACGTTACTATTTGATATATTTTGGCATAAAACAAAAATATTTTGTAATAACAAATAATAATAAAGGTACGCGCGTAACCACCTTGTTGTTATTACAACAGAAAATATTAATAATATGACAGAAAATTGAAAATAATAACAGTAAAATATTTCACTAAATATTCTAAACAGCACCGTTAATAAATAAAATAAATATAAATAAATTAACTTAAATACTTAACCTATTTATACAAAATTGGACAATTGGATATTAAGAAAAGAAATGCACAGTACCCGTCGACTAGCCTAAAATATTATCAAAAAAATAATTTATTTATTAAAATAATATAAATTAATATAAACTCATGCGAACTTATTCAATAAAATATTAAAATTAAAATTATCATAAATAAATTGATTATACAGAAAATCTAAAAACCGAGACACATTCAAACATGCACATAATAAATACATTATCTATCAAATATTTACATTAAATTATAATTTATACTGACAATCTATACGTGCCATAAATATTTGGATTAAATAAGTCTAAAAATACGATATTCTATCGAATAAATAACTTAATTTAATATAAATTAACAGTGTCGTCTGGTTAAGTACATGAATAAATAATGTTTTTGGTTAAATAAATCTTTGTTTCCTATTTGCTCGTGCAAAACGGCCAAAACTTATGTCAGGTTTTGGAGATAATCATGGTGGTAATGCCGTGTTGTTGTGATTTATAAGGAGTCGTAAGCTTATCTTCCATTATTCAGCATTACTGCTTCTGGGCATATGCTCTGTAGGCTCTGTCTTGGGCTGCTGCTTCATCCTCAACGCTTCGTCGATAGTGGCCTCCGGGTCCTGTCGTGTCAAAGTCACTGCCGTAGTGAGATGACGAGTACGTGTGGCTCTGTGACACCTGAGGATGCTTCACAATTTCATACGTCGTCTTCTCGTGCGCTTCGCCACTCGAAACTAGTTTCTTCAGACCGATAATCGCGGAGAGCAGCAAAGCAATCTTTCCAATAAGCAGTGCCTTTCCTGCTATGAGAGCAATCGCCTGGAATGCCATTGCGAGGAACCCGCCCTTGATCAAAACGCCAGCAACGATCGGGCCCATCATTTTCTTCAGCTTACTCCTCGCTTCGTTCATCGCCCGACCGACGTCGACGCCGACACTAGTCGGTGATATGATCACACGGTGAGTTTGCAGCAGCTTTGATGTAGCCAGATGGAGGTACTTGTCGACTTCGTCCGAAGTCAAGGAGTTCAGATCGCCTTCTGGAAGGGAAGACGGGAACGCCCGACCCTGGTCCTCTCTTCGGATGAGAGAAACTCCATCTAAGATGGGAAGCGTTTCCGTCCTGGCCGCACGATCCGCCAACTTCGCTGCCTGAATTTTGAAGCACTTAATTATCTCCTGCGACCTCTCACAGTTATCGTACATCCTTCCCAGGAGCTTCAAGCCGACTCCGAAGGTGTCTGCGGAAGCCGTAGCAAGGAAAGCACTGAGGCACAGGACTAAAAGCCCGCGGTGAACCATCTTGAGCAAATCCGCGGTTGCCCCTACGTCAATGCTCTGGACCGGTGTCCAGTCAAAGCGGTTGCGTCTATTGAAATGTGTAGAAAATACATGAGCACTGGCATTTATCTATTTTCACCGGGAACTGCATTTATCTATAAATCTTTTAGAGCGTGCAATCATTGCATCGTATCGTCGTGCACTGAGGCGTGTATATGAACGTCGTTGGTTACAAATGTGTGCAGGCTGTGGCTATGTATTGGTCAGTTAGTTGGTCTTGCACTTGAGAGGATAATATGAGCATTGTCAAGGTCATTGCCAGCATTTGGACTTTCTTTGAAACGTCCGCATTTGCAAACACGATATGTACCGGCACTAATAATAAATATTACTTTAAAATACGAACACTATTTTCATAATAGTGGTTGAACCCTAATAGATTAAACTGCGACGACACGGCCGTAGTTTAAAGCGACTCTGTTCTCTCTTTCTCTTTTTTTCTTTATTCTCTCTCTGTTTTTTATCTCTTGCTACATTGATAAAAATTTTCGATCTCACAATAAAATTCTTTCTTATATGAAAGAATTTCTGAATCTGAATGATCTATTCATATCTATAACAAAATTTAATTACTTATTATATATTTTTTATAATATGTAGTCCATCTGATTGTAAGTGGCCACTGCCACCCATAGACTTTAATCATCCTTAAATAAGATCAGGGTTTTACCTGAGGTTAGTTACCACAGATGCCTTGCTGCCCCAGAGGACTTGCTTCCCCTAAGTTTGGACACTTTGGAAAAGTATGTCTCTCTTGCCACTTTTGCCTTCAGGACTTTTTTATGCATATGTTGGTTTTAAATAGCACTAGTCCCTTGGATCTCCGTAAGGCGATTGATGGACAAGAGACTGAAAAAAGCAACTTCCTATGTAACATCTTCACTCACTGCGATCTCCGACACGCATGCCAGGCACGGTGACTGCTGGCAAAAACTACCGCTACGGGATGCCTATGCCCAGCTGTGGACTTCGAAATGCTGATAGTAGAATGATTTTAGCATCTTTCTATGTAACATCTTCACTCGCTGCGATCTCTGACACGCATGCCAGGCACGGTGACTGCTGGCAAAAACTCCCGCTACGGGATGCCTATGCCCAGCTGTGGACTTCGAAATGCTGATGGTAGAGTGATTTTAATTATTTGAATCTTAATATTATTTGCAACATTGTACATAAAGGCTATAGAACTCCCAATAGTTCTATTGTCGGGGTGAAACTACGTTTATTACTACCATAGAATGTAAATCAATGCAGTTTGGAGTGAGTGTGTAAGATAGACACTAATTAACTGTATATATAACCGTAGTGCCTCAGGAGTGGAACGATAAGGGCTTCTACTATATTTAAAAGTGTTGTGTTATATTATTATGAATGATTTAAAAGAGTTGAAATTAAAGAAAATTTTATGGATCTTTCAAAATTTTAAATATTCACATCTCTTTTATTTAAGTTATACAAACTGTCAACAGAACATTTAATCAAAAAGAAGTATTCTAACATTTTGCATTTTGACTATTTTCAGCCCTTAACTGCAACACGCGAGATGCGTAATCTGTTCTCAATTGCAAACTGATCGGTTGTTGATTGAGTCTCGTGCCATTACGAGTTATGACAGATCCGGATTGCTAAATCACTTGACATTATGCCCCATATTCTGATTTAGAAACGTCTTAATGTGTCTTATTTTTTCACTGACTACGTCATGCAGTGATCTGTTTGACTATGGCTCGGTTAGTGTGTATTCCGCTTATTTTTCTTAAGTTGACGTGGAAATGTGTAAACTGAAGGGATATGTGGCTTATTAATTTCACTGACTGCATCATGACATAATTTGTTTGACTTTGGCTACCTTAGTGTGAATTCTCCCAATTTTTTCTTAAACGGAAGTGGGAATGTGGCTAATTTTTTTCACTGACTACGTGATATCATGATTGATTTGTTTGACTTTGGTTCCGTTAGTGTGAATTCCCTCTTATTTTCTTAAACTAAAGGGGAAATGTGGCTTATATTTTTCACTGACTACGTCATGGCGTGAGGGATTTGTTTGACTTTGGTTCTGTTAGTGTGAATTCCATCTTATTTTTCTTAAACTGAAATGAAAGTTAACACACGATATTTTTACTTTCATTAAAATATTCAGATTTTATTTACTTTCTCCACCAATGTCCTTAGTACGTATACCTTTTCATTTTCAGTTATTCCTTGTAAAGTACATTACACTGTGAAAATGAAAACGGTGACCGTTTTGAGGGAACTTATTTAACTCGTACTAAGGGCTGTATCTCCTTTGTTGTTTTTACTCGTTCACAGCCACTGTTGGCGTATCCAAGATAATCAGTGGTAGTAATTTGAAGGTGGTAGTACTCTTTGCGGTTCAACTCCGGAAGCACCGCCGCCACACCTATTTCTACCTAATAACAGCAGTGTTATGCGCTATTGTGTTCGGGTCTGAAGGGTGTGGTAAGGGACATATACTGTTCCGAGGCATTCCATCTAAGTCCTCAGTAGCAACGGATCTGTAACTAACCTTAGGTGAGACATTGATCTTACCTAGGGTTGTTTACAGATGTTCTTGGGCGGCAGTAGCCACTTACCATCAGATGGGCTCTATGTTCGTTTAATACATCCATATTAAAAAATATAATCGAATTGAAATAAAATGGCACAACATGAGGCTAACTTTGATACCCTAAAAATAAAAAAATAAAAGGTATATCTAGGACACCACAAAAACGCAATTTGCAAAAAATAACCCAAAATAAACGATAAAAAAGGTTCTGTCTCAGAATTTTTTCGTCTCTCACCTAAATTTATGGATAAACGAAGGATGAAGGATGAAGGATTATATACATCCTTATCGATTTTAGGAGGCTCTAGATCAGACACATAAGTATATGATTTTAAATATTAGGGGCTCTCATCGCGCAGGAGGACAAAAGGTGTCCCATCACTCTGATGAGACACCTTTTGTCCTCCTTAGTTCTCCTTAGCTCTCCTATATCCTCTATAACTACCTGAATCAACAAATTTTGACGAAATAGTACATTATTCCAACAAAGAACGAATACAGACATTTCTGCGCAGAAGAAAGTCACTAATCTAATCATGTATTTCTAGATCAATTTAGAAACTATACACTGCGTCTGCTTATATATACGTAAAACAAATATATAATAGAAACTTGCAATCAATTATTCATATGTATCCAGTGAAATGTTTGTATATAAGAAGGTACTCAGTCGCTTATACATAGATTAAAAAACAGAATGACATGGAACCATTATAAACATAAACATAAACATAAACGCTTTCTACACTCATAGCCCCACATTAGGATTTTCTCCTGTGTCGTGGGTGCCATGGACACACAAAGACGAATACAC
>MOOZ01000437.1:91587-106137 GCA_002930495.1 Cecropterus lyciades | reverse complement strand
ACTTACCATCAGGTGGGCTGCATGCTCGTATGCTACTTCCATACTATATAAAAAAAGTCCTCACCGTCGCATTTATAATATTAGTAATATTTAAACAATTTCTAATAGAAAATTGTCTAGGCCTCCTCTTATAGGCATAGAATCTTATACAACAATAGGAACTTAAACGTATTTCAGTTATAATTTTAACAAAAGACCTTTATACTTTTCACCACAAAGCAATTGAAGACACCTTGAATTATGTTACCATAATTATAGATAAAAGTAGAACGACTTTTACTAAATTATCAATTATTATGTCCAAAGATGAAGGGAAAGCCGTGAAACTTGGAGAATAAATTGACGACTTAAATCAAAGACCGGCTAAGTGCGATTCGGACTCGTGCACGTAGGGTTCCTTTAAAAATTATAACATCAAGTTTGTTGCATGGGAGTCCCTCCTTAAATATTTATTTCATTCTGTTTTTAATATACGTTTTAGGAACAAAAAGACATCATCTGTAAAAAAAACTGTCTAGCTATCACGGTTCACGAGATAAAGTCCGGTGACAGACAGACAGACGGACAGCGGAATCTAAGTGTTATGGTTCCGTATTTAACCTTTGCGTACGGAACCCTAAAAAGTGACAGACGATTCTTATCTTAACAGCGATGATGTGGAAAAGTTCTTTGTGTCACAAATCTGTGAGATTTCTTTACAATTGTCATGTTCCATTTTGTCTAATAGCGTTTAAATTGTACTTTGTCTCGTAATGTATGTTAACACGAATACAGTTTAAATGAAGTGTGTTAAATTACAGAGTATCTCTGGGAATGCACAATTTGTAATTTCTTTAAGCTTAAATGTTGATCTTTAGCCTTAAAAGTATCCTTTAGTTTGCTTTGAGCTTTATTGAAACACGCCTGGTACTAAATGGATAATGTTGTCAAACTTGTAATAATGTTAAACTGAGCAGTGATAGCCCAATGGTTGACTCGGCCTCTCAATCAGGGGTACGAGGTTTGGATCCCAGGCTCGCATCACTGATTACTCTAAAATTATGTAAACTATATAAGGAAAACATTGTGAGGAAACCTACACACCTGACAGTTCTTTAAAAAAATCTCAAAGTTGTGTGTAGTCTACAAATTCGCGCTTAGGCATTGCGGTGGACTATGGCAAAAGCTCTCTCAATTTGAGAGAAAACCGTGCCCAGCAGTGGGACAGTTACGGCTTGATGACGAATGATAAACTGAATATTAAGTTACTATCAGCTATATGAATTATCATCGCTGTAATATGTATAAAATGCTTTGTCCTGAATGACTGACTGACGGATTACCGCACAGCTGAAACCGCTGATCGTAGATACCTGGACTTGGAGGGTGTATTCTCGTAGGCATCCGATAAGAAAGAATTTCCCAAAATTCTATTAATAAGGGAGTGAAAAACGGTGAAAGTATGGGACAACGCGATTCCTTGGTCTTGGTGAAATGCATAATAACATAGTTGATCATAATAAGACCTCATTCTATCCTAGGTCACTCATATGATTTCAGTTTTGTAGACGGTGTTGAATTTTATGTTATTTATTTACCATTTCACTCGTTAAACCAAAAGCTCTACTGCCGTGATCGAATCTGTAGCTTTATTTCTCTATTTTATGTAACTTTGCACGGCATACTAGTAAAAATGTTATTCTTAATTGATATTCATGTTTATTTATTTGCTTTTAAATTTGGTACAATTTGATTCGGTGTTAATGATTACAATGTTTCTCTTAATTTATATATGAAACTAGCTGACCCGGCATTATTAAATTTATTGATGATTAAATTACTAAAATGGCTATTAAAAAATAGGGGGTTGGTGATAAAAGGGTAAACATTTAGGGTTGTATGTATTTTTAATGCCACTTTAAAGAAAATAAATACAACTTCTTTGTCCAAATATTAAAAATGTTAAAGGTGAACAGACCTTATCACTTAGGGGTATGAAAAATAGATAGTAACCGATTCTCAGACCTACTCAATATGCATGTAAAATTTGGTAAAAATCGGTAAAGCCGTTACGGAGGAGTAAGGTAGCTAACATTGTGACACGAGAATTTTATATATAAGATATTTAAAAATCACAACTTATTATAGTATCTTCAACCTTCATAAACACTAATTACATTACACATAAGTGCCTTATTTCATAACTACAATAATTTTATATTTATAAATGTAAACTTGGTACATATATCAAAAATAATTTCAAACTTATAATCACTTCATCAATCTTCAATTCGCTTATAATTCCTTATTTAATTTGCTAAACCTATATTTATTTTCTGAAGGCTAATAAGCTACCATGCGATCCATGGTGTTCTTGCCACTCGTTAATTCAGTTAATTAACACACTGAACTTATTAATCCCCGTTACATACAAATGCTCGTTACGCAAATTGTAGGAAGCTTCATGAAGAACGGTTGCTACGTTGAAGCAGTTATTTTAATTAATAGAACTAGTTAAAATCTTCGCTTCATGCGTAACAGGTTATTTCCAATTGGTGTTTTATATGAATCTTCCTGATTTTACGTGTAGATAAAACTGCTTATCTTGATTATTGCTTCAGTCTCATAAATATTCATTGCTGTCTATAATGTTTTCAGTGATTTATTTTTCTGCTACTCTTTCACATTATTCGATGTTATTTCATTCCTCACTATACTTATGTAAATATCTTTTGTATTCCTAACTTTTCATACTGATATAAAATTAGTCTTATTGGCCCTAAAACTTGTGTTTATACCTCTGGACTTATTTAAATTGAATGTTAGACATAGAGCTTTTAGAGGGATAATTTATTTAATAGGTATAATGTTTTAATGCCGTATTAACTCTTAAAATTCGCATGTATGTATTTTGCGAGACATGTTTTTGTTACATTAGTGAGTATCAAAATCGTTCATAATATGATAACAAAGAAGCTATATAAATTTGTTTAAAGATCTTTAATAAATGTTCATTTTTCTAATATAACATCCTAAATCAATTTCAGGACGAGGGAAGATGAAAAAGATGATGGGAATGATGATGATGGGAGCGGCGATGAAGATGGCAGCCATGATACCGGTCGCTATCGCTGGTCTCTTCGTGCTAGCTGGAAAGGCTTTGATTGTTTCAAAGGTACGTAATCATCTTTACTAATTACTGCATCCATCGTAAATTTAAACATAAAAATGAAGATAATATAGTTATTATCACATAAGTAGTAATATAATGTGGAATTAAAGCAAGCAAAACAACAGACCAGAAAACCCAACAAAAATTTAAGTAGCCACGCTTTAAATGTACAAATCCATAAACGCTCATGAAGAATTTCTATGAAACAAACGTTACATTAGGAGTTTTACACGAAGGGCTTTTAAAAAATAAGCTAATAGACACTGACTTCTCCTTCACTTTTTACCCACCAGGGTATAAACAGTTACAATTACTTTGTAGAAAAAAATCAGTTTTGAAAGCATATTTCGATTTAAAATATATTAAAAACTAACACACGAATATTTTCATCATCTATCACTACAGTCAATGAGTATGCTTTGAAAATGTTCCAATTATAGTAATTTTCTTCATTATCCACGTTATTCACCTTCGTGACTAAAATAACTTTAACAACTTTCACAATAACCTCTTCATACGACCTTCCATAATAGGTCCAACGAAGTCTCATAAGAAGTTCATTATCATTTCTTCCGTTGTTTACATTATCTTGACTACTCAATGTGATTATTACAGAGAAACTACAATCAGAGTTGAATAGTCATTCATTAATAGATCTAATTATAGAGTTCCTCAATTGTCAGCAGTAAATCACATCGTGAGAACTGTCTCATAAAGAGATACTGCATATGTGGATACTTTGTTATGATCTGTACTACATCTAAGATGTACTACATTTATAAGTTTCTAACGTACGTGTTTAAAATGACAATCTTAATCCAACCCTTGATCATAATCTAGTATTAGAAAGTGGGTTGTCTGAGAAGGGAATTACAATCCGTTAGTCGGACATTGATATTTTAATATTATTTCTGTTTAAGATAATTTAATTTTGAATGCCATCTTTTTATGTGTTATTACAAATTATATTATTAAAAATGTTTTTTATACGGTCCCTTGAATTTTTGTTATCTATGCGTGTGATATTTGAAAGAAACATATCCTATTTATCTTTTTAAATATTGTACAGAATAAATGTCCTCTTCTGAGTGTTCTAATTCGATTCCCAGTGGGATTTACAATTTGTTTTGCAAGATTACTAGTAAATATTTCGAAAAGCTAATATGACATATTGACTATATAGTGTTACATTTAGTTCTCTCAGGAATTTCTATAACTATCATCATTGAAATATCTAATAAGAAATTGCCTTTACCACCGTTAAATCTATTTCAAGCTCCAAATAGTATACATGCGTCACTAACGCTATTGTCACTCTCCATTTATCGTCTACAGTAGCTTTCATATACGATTAACGGCTGATGGTGTCAATTTTGCACACTTATGGTTATGGGGTAAGTAATGGTGAAAGAGGTATGATGCCCGAAGCCATCACGATAAATATAGTGACACACAAAACGATCAGTTACTCTTACCACTGACGTGCTTAGTACATTTATAAACTGTGGTTTAATGTCAATGTACCGGTATACAAAGTTGGGTATAAGTTGGTAACGTCGGAAAATTAAACGGAAGGATGTAGGATTGTATAAAATTGATTTTTCTTTATTGAAAGAATCGTTATTAGTATTGACTAAGCGAGATAAATAGTCACTTAAATTAAATTATTAGATATGTTAAATATTAAAGTGTATTATTTAGTACATTTCACATTAATTGTATTATATTTACAAAGTAACGTTAATGTTTATTTATAAATGAAACGTTTAAAATTTCTGGTCTGACAGACTTTATATTAAAATAAAAAAGCGTTTAAAATAAAATCAATTGATTTAGAACATGAAAACGTCTTTTATAAACTGAAGTATGTCTACCTATAGCCCCATACTAAGATTTCCGGTTTGTTGTTTCTATACCACCATTACAGGAGTGTGAACCCAAAAATTTAATAAGTTTATATCTTATGTTCATAAAATTTTAAAAATTGCAAAATTTTAAACGAACCTTCAATTTTCTATATAAACTCCTTAGGGGTGAAATAACAAAAAATCCTTACTTAATAACACCAACTAAGGTAAGCCTTAAGGTTAAGGTGTCTATTAGTTCTACGTTTAGTAGTTTAAACTTAGCAATCAGTCAGTCAAGACAACAAGTATAGATAGATTCAACTTATTTTAATTATTAATTAAATAAATGACAAAGAAAATGAGAATCGTAATTAATTTAGTAACAAAAGTTATTTTCACTTATCTTCTGACGCTACAAGCCCTTGGAGTAAATAGCCTTGTACAGGCAGAAACACTGCCGTTCTATTTTCTTTCTAGAACACTACAGTCACGACTTAAAACTTAGTGTTCAGCATATCTTCATGATAAGACCTAATCGATAAAATTATAGCTTTCCTCCAATAACGATATAATGATAATAGGCATTTAATAATATTAACAATCTCTTTAATACTCTATGTTGTTATTGTCTGGAAAATTGAGAGTTGAGTTTTTTGTTTCTCTGCAAGACTAGTTAATTCGGTTTATGAATAATCGGGCTAATGTTGACACGGTACTACGATTTTTAAAAATCCGACTATATAGTATATGTAATGTCGCTTGCGACTATGTTAACATATTACGGAACATACAAGAGTTAAAAACACAATTCTTGTATTTCCGCTAAACCACTTGTGAACAATGAAGTACACAAGCCTGTGGATCATCTCCCAGGGATTATTATCATCATTAGCATATTACTATGTGTGCCTGTGTGTCAAGTGTCTCTGGCCATAAGAAAGATTTAGGCCATAGTTTATCATTCTGACCTAGTACCGGTTTTGAATACGGACATCGCATGGAAATTAATTCTAGCCATTATTAATTTAGCCAGTAGTCCTACAAAGTCTAGTAGTGACGATAACCAGTCGTCTTACGCAGCAATTAATGTAACTTTGCGGTGTAATGCAGTTACTTAACTATTCTTACTGAATAGGCAATGTTTAGGGTAATGTGTTAAAAAGTAATAATAATTTTGAACTTAAGTACAAAAAAAAAAACATAATGAATAAACCCCCAAGAAATCCCAATCTTTATGAATCCACGAGATAACGCTTACAATAACGGAAAACCATATCAAAACGAATAGAAATTCCTATAATTTACATACACGTAAAGCATTGTATAGCGTTGTATTCCCCGTACAAACTTATGCACCTGCGAATATTTGCATGCGAGCATTTCTGAACGCAATCGTTAACGGATGTTCAAGCGATATCAATCGATGGACCTAGATCTAACGCATTAACAGCACACAAACACAGATACGCAAATTGCGCTCCCAATCATACCCATTGATCACCAGTGACACGGTTTACACGGAGCAAGAAGTGTACAATAATGTTCTTCACATTATTGTGGTTTTCTTGTGCATGGCATCTAAACCATTTTCACCTTTCTTTGCATATCGACCAATTTAACGTGACGTTATGGAAGTTATAAGCAGCGGTTGGAATTTTGGACACTTAGCCCCTTAGGGGATGAATTTCAATTTTTTCTAAGAAATAGCTGTGAAATTTTTAACTTTTTACAGCTTTTATATAATTCAGTTAGAATTTTATTAAGTAGAAAAAATGGATATACGTTCTAATAATACGTGATAGTCTCATTAAGAAAAATGTAAAATAGTAATTGAAGAACTGGTTTTGTGTCTAATGCTCTTAACATTATAAAAATATGACGTTTGTGATATTTCCAAATAATATAATAATGCATCCTATACTCATAGCTCACATTCGGATTTGCTCCTGTATCGTAGGTGCCATAGACACACACAAAGACGTTCAACAACACACACAAAGTTAGTCTAGCTTGTTATCCCTAGTCTGGGCTGGGATTGCACCTACTCCCTCCTGCTTTCAGGCCGATATGCTCCACCATGCAACGTCATAATTGCGCCTGAATCAAATGCAAATAAATAAAATTCTCTATTCTAAATTTTGTTTTTTTGTTTTTCGAACTTTTTAGGGTAAAAGTAGTACAAGGCAATAAATGGTATTATATTTTTAAGAGATGTGGAAAGTTCTTTATATCTAATCTAGTATCAAAGGTAAAAACGCATTTTTCATCAGTTTTTCTTAATCCTATCCTATTTTAACTTGGTTACCACCAATAGACTAGAATATGACTTTGGTGACCACCAATAGAATATTGGTGGCAGTGGCTACAAAACACATATCACTTTTGGACAGTTCACCTGTTTATAAAGGAACAAAACGCTTTTTATGCGTTCATAGCCCCACATTAGGATTTTATCCTGTGTCGTGGGTGCAAACACCCAGACCCAGAGCAGAAATCAAAACTCAACATTCAGATTTCCGTCTGGCCGGGTTTGAACCCAGGACCCACTGCGTGTCAGACTGCTCCACCACGCGGGTCGTCAAAAGTTACAAAGAAATACATTCCCATAATCATCTCCATAATTAGGGTTAAAGAACATTTCCATATTATCATCTTCTGTAAAACTCGTATAGTTTAACTTTCTTGAAATGTCTTACTTATCTTCGTAGTTTCTAAACATTAGCAATAATTTATTTCCTTAGAAAGTATCATTATATGTCCGTAGATGTCGTTGTCTATTACCATACATGACCTTAGGCCTTGAAAGTCTAAGTTCTAAGGACTAGGTAAACCTGTTTTAAAGAAATTGACTTTCCATTACTGAAGCGGTTAACCTAAATGAGTTGAAAAGTAGTAAAATAAACATTTGTTAAGTCTTTCTTAGGAACTATTGATTTGAACTGATAGAACGTTTTTGTGTTGAATAATTCATTTATTGAGAAAGACTATATGCTGTATTACACGCTATGCTTATTAGTTTGTTTTTTTTCTTATGTAGTTTTGAAGGTGGTAGTTAGGAAAGTGTAGTTTGACCACCGTCACACATATTTCTAGCGTGAAGCAGTTGCGTTTTGTTGGAAAGGTGTGGTTGCTGGCTCACTTTTATATGAAGCGACCATCTCAGTCCTGCAGAATAGCATCGCATCTGTGATTGACTTCAGATAGAATCCCTGTTCTATATGAACTTGCATACTACAGATGTCCATGGACGGTCGTGGCTACTTACCATCAGGTGGACTACATGCTCGTTTGCTACTATTAAAGTATAAAAAAAGTAATAAAAAACAAATGAAGTAGTGGATGAACCCGCGGGGCACAGCTAGTTTTATAAAAGATTGAAATAGCTAACGAGTATACAATGCACCTGATAAATGGTTACTGCTGCTAATCGACTATAACCAATTACATATATCACAGGGGCTCTACCTAAAGCCGATCACTAAACCGTCACCACTCCTGAGTACTAAGATGATCGTCTCATATGTAAGTGAACCATCAAACGTACCTTTCCACCAAATTTCAAGAACTTTTTACACAAGAAATAGATGTGAAGTAAATACCTACCCGATTATAGTTAACTCCTAACATCCTCAGAACTAATTGATGGCAAGTGGCCACTGTCTTCCATGGACATTTGAAATCAACCCCAGATAAATTCAGAGTTTTGCCAGAATTGGCCAGGTCTTACAACAAGCAGAGGATACCGTAGCCCTGTTCTGATCCCGGAACTAGAGGAACGCATTTCTACCCCTGAGGACTTAATACGAACGGTTATCGAACAAATCTCTGTGTAGTTTATGGACTTAGTTAAGTTTAAGTTTGTGAGGACGTATGTGTGTTTGTTACTGTTTCACGTAAAATTACTGGTTGGATTTCGGTGAAATATCAAACAAAGAGTGTATGACCAAGACATACGATACTCATCATAGTAGGTAATAGTGACAGAAGCGGATCGAGCTGCAGCAATAAGCTGTAAAAATATTATAGAAGAAGTCCACGGCCTCGTCTTTCTGTCTGTCTGACAGCGATAAACTCGAAAACTACCAAACGGATTTTTATACGGTTTTCAACAATAGAAAGAGTGATTTCTGAGGAAGGTTTATGTATATCATTTAATATGATTTTATGTAAATAAGCAGAAATACGGCGATAAATGTTGAAGAGGTCACATAAAATCTCGCCAATTGGGAGCTAAAAATGTTACAAATAAGACAGCAATAGCATATTTCTATCTCTTACGATTGTCTTACAATAACGACTTTTATGTTCAATTGTTTAATTTTTAACTTTACGTTATTTTAAGAGCTATTTTCTTTAGTTCAGTATTAATCATTATACAAATGAATATGTTAGTTAGCTTAGGCATTTAATTCACATTAAAATTGCCTCGTATACTATATCAATCCAATGAAAATTTTTTGAGATATCGTCGTCAGAAGTCAGAAGAGGAAAACTTTGTGTTTTTGTATGTTTGTATTTTTGGATTTTTGTATGTTTGTAATTAATAAACTCAATCGAATTGAAGGTGGTAGAACTGATTATGGTTCAAATCTGGAAGCACCACCGCAACACCTATTTCTGCCTCATAACAGAAGGATGTGGTAAGGGAGACATACTTTTCCGAGACATTCCATCTTAGTCCTCAGGGGTCGCATCTGTGGCTAACCTTAGGTGAGACTTTTATCTTGCCTAGGGTTGATTATCATGTCATTAGATGTCCATGGGCGGTAATAGCCACTTACCATCAGGTGGGCTGCATGCTCGTTTGCTTCTTCCATACTATAAAAAAAAACCTGTTGGCTTGCCATCTCACGAATTAAAATTGAAAGTGGTACTCCGGTTATACTATTGAGAAATTGAAGCCTTCCTAATATGTGTAATAGCACAATACTTTTGGTATAGGATTGGACCATGTGACAACGTAATTGTATCAATAATCATCACTGGCCCCGCTTGCCCTTACAATAAAAGAATCCCAGGAACAAACTTTCTCGATGGTTGGCACCTAAGAAAAAAATGCTTTTCTCATGGGCATATGGCCTTTTATATGTCGTCCCTTCTCGAGTAGGATCACATGAAAATCAATATGTTTTGTTACCACCTACAATTAACACTGTTAACATAGTCTACAGTGATGCACTTTCATAA
Source organism: Cecropterus lyciades (assembly GCA_002930495.1). Classification (NCBI taxonomy): domain Eukaryota; kingdom Metazoa; phylum Arthropoda; class Insecta; order Lepidoptera; family Hesperiidae; genus Cecropterus; species Cecropterus lyciades. Next base: position 95,952 of record MOOZ01000437.1, on the reverse strand, counting down.
ATAAAGCATACATAAAATGTAAGTAAAAGAATGCAAAAAATAACTAATGTTTTAGACTGTAATATAATTGTTTTTTTTTTTTAATTTTTAATATTGAAACAATTTTAGTCATGGACGTTTTAAGTAGCATATTTTAAGAAATATATACTCTTCAAAATGTACAAAATTTTATTTAATAAAGCAATAAAATGTTAATAGACGTATCTAAAAATGTAAACAGAGAAAAAAAAACTGCAGAGGTGCGAGTCTTACTCGCGCACGAAGAGTTCCACCATTATCTGTTTATATATTTATCCACGCATGCAGATGTAAAACCGAGAAGTAAAAACACGAGAGACTGTAGAGCCTACACTGCTTTGCTTGGCTCTGTGTGCAAATCGCAAATATTGGCTGCTTATTAGTTGATTTAATAAAACATTTCGTTAAAATTGGTGAATATGTAAACAATCTGTTTCAAGTAAATCAAGGACAGTTGTAAAATATAGAAAACGATGTACCTAAGTCCAACAATAACCTTTTGGGGTGCTAAAATTCAAAAATATCAAGACCTTTCATGTCGAGTTTCGATTTATTTATGGACATCGTTTAAAGAAGCCTTCTAAGCGGGGAGCGGGGGGGTCACCCCTTATTAGGCATTTTTTAAGCGCGGGTGAAACCGCGGGGATCTGCTAGTTACTTATAATTTAGTCCTATATCAACTGTACCATTAACATTGATTGTCTGGTAAGACAATCGTAAGTGAATCGTAGGTAGGTCGTGACATCAGTACATTGTTTCATTTTGTTTTGTGTTTGTGCTTCATTTAAAAGTCGTGAGAATTGCAACAATCGAGTTCACATTAAAGGTACGATTGTACTGAAATGCGACATTTCTCGGATTTTTGATGGTAATTGCTTTACGATGCTTGAGTCCGAGGAACTTTTTGACCTGGTGCCTACGTCACTTTTCCTCCACCGCACCACTCGCCGAAGGATGAAGTTCCATCCACACCAACTGGACTCGTGGCGGTCCTCCACGGTTCGGTTTGCACGCTCGTTTTTGCCACGGACGTGTAAGTTGTGGAACGAACTTCCTCCTGAGCTATTCCCGGAGTGCTATGACATGGGGTTCTTCAAAAAAGGTGCTAAAAGAGCTCTCCTTCAAAGCCGGCGATGCATTGGTGATGACTCCTCTGATGTTGCAAATATCCATAGGCGACGGTGACTACTCTCCATCAGGTAGCCCGTATGCCTTATCGTTAGGTTTAAGTATAAAAAAAAAGTCTGACCGAAGTTTCAGCTTCGGCCATCTTCGGCCAAAAAACCATTCAGCAAAACCCTTGAAATAGGCTGAAGTTTTGACTGAAGCAAAAGGTTTCTAGCAAGCTATAAAAATGAATAAACTGTAAGAAATGTACTACACTACGATCGAAATGGCGAAGCGCAGAGATAAGCGCATAATTCGTAGTGACCCTGTTTTGCCACTTGTGTTTGAATTCACATTATTTCGAAATATTATCATTTTCGACTAGTCGCACAATAATTAAAATCATCTAGAAGTTGTTTATATATACGATCAACATTAACATTAATATGCAAAAGATTTCAAGTTGTTATTTTATTCAGTTTTAGACAATTATTACCTTCCAAAAACTGATTTTCTTATGACTTTTAAATATTCGACTATGGTTTCGGCTTCAGCCGAAGGTTATAACTATTGCCGAATATTCGCCTTCGCCTTCGGCCAAGAACCGACCTTCGATCGGACAATAATAAAAACATACACAAAATGCTTTTAAAATAAAAAAAAAGCTTTTGTTTTCTTTTTAATGAATTAAATTAAAATAATATAAATTAAAAGAAGTTAAAGCACGAAGTTTCAACTAAACATTAGAGGATAAAACTGTATCTTTCAACGAAAAATTCGAGAACTTTAAATTGTTTATGCAAAACAGCGATATGTATCTATTTATATAGTATAATAGTACTATATGGTTTTTAAAGGTGGTAGACCTCTGTAGTTCGACTCCAGAAGAGCCTATTACAGCATAATAACAGCAGTGTTATCTAATTTAAATTAAATTAAAACACGCTTTCTACACTCATAGCCTCACACTAGGTTTTTCTCCTGTGTCGTGGGTGTCATGGACACACAAAGACGAATACACATACACCCAGACCCAGAATAGAAACCTAAACTCATCATTTAGATTTCTGTCTGGCCGGGGATCGAACCCGGGACCCACTGCGTGTCAGACCGGTATGGTGACCGCTCCGCTACGCGGGTCGTCTACATTGCTGTCTTCTGGTCTGAATGGTGTGGTAAGTTAGATATACTTATCCGAGGCATTCCAACTAAGTAGAGGTAGTTACGTACCTGTAGGTAACTTCAGGTAAGACTTTTTATCTGGGGTTGATTACAGATGTCCATGGGCGGCAGTGGCCACTTACAATCAGATGAATTACATGATCTTTTGCTACTTCTGTAGCATAAAATTGTTAGTTAAAGACTAAGCTATGAAACAATAAGTTCTTCGTCCATGTCAAACAACTTCATAAATATCGTATGTTCCCTATTAAAGGTATCCATTAAAGGCGCACTTTCCCCAACCTTTGTGCCCTTCGTGAATCCAGCTTCCACTGGAGAAAGCAACTTTCTACGTTATTTACTATCCTTGTAAGCTGTTTGAATGGTTATTAACTTTTGGTATAGTTGAGTAGAGACGGTGCCTTAATAATGGAACCACCAAAGGCTCTGCCACCATCAAAATGTTTGCTTCTAGACTGGATATAAAAATCGAATATTATTACAATGAAAATTTATGTAACAAACTTCAATTGACAATCTTTTCCAATACTTATTTGCATACAATAAATCTTAGTTAACAAAATTAAGGGTATTTCGTTTATTGAACTTCAACCCTTTTTACACAAGCGGTATGTAGTAGAATCCTTTGAGTACTGATGGAATTTAATAAGTTTGTATAACTATTTTCATGGCGACCTTCAGCGGAGAATTTACGCTGCTACGCGTATTGTAATAAATTGCAATGTTGCCAGTAACGAGACTCTTTGCTATTATTAAAGGAAATAATTAACATTAAGCAAAACGTTATCGTATTGAATTTTAATTGCTAGCATTATTTAAAAAATATATTCCAAATATAGAACGATATTTAGAGCTTATAATAAAATTGCAAATGTGATAAATAAAACCAAATTAAAAAGATTATAATGATATTATTCAGGTTCTCATTTAGTTAAACTTTGCCAATATTACCGTGGTAAGATTCATTTTTGGCACTATTTTTATGACATTTTGTTTACATTTAGCCAAAATGAAAATAAAAAAAATATCTACCATGTACCAATTTAAAATAAACTATCACAACATTTAGGGAAACGATATTCCCATCACTAGCAACACGTAACTCAACGATGTCAATGACAGTACATTCGTCGCGTCGCTCCATGCCATACAAGTTCAGAGAACAAAATATCGCCCAGAAATAACGAAGTTAATTTAAAATTGGAACAAGTTTTATTGTCTTTCTAAGTAAATCTCGTGCGGTTTGTGACATATTTCAAACCACACGAGATTTACTTCGACTGATGATGAACTGGTCGACGAGGAAAAAATATCGAATGTTCTAAATTCGAATTGTTTTATTTTTGTTCTTTGGAATGTGTTTTATGTGTGTATTTCTTTTTTACTTCAAAATCGTTCAGGATTATTTCAATTCATTAAAATAAGTTGAAAATATGTTTTCAATGCATAAATTTTCGTTAATTTGTAACTCTTTTTTCTCATGAAATTCAAATCATTTTGAATCAGATATCGTTATATCTGTTTAAACTGAACTAACTTTTTTAGCACTCGGCCACAAAATACTTTATTTAAAAAATAAGTCCATGTGAATTTTTTTTGGGTAAGGTGCTTTTATTAAATAATTTTCTCTAAATTACCAGTAAATGAGAATGAACTTAAAAATAAATCTAATGTCTCTATAAATCAATCACAGATAATAATTGCCTGTATCAATTTTAAATAGCTGACGGTGGTAGAACTCATGTGGTTCAACTCCGGAAGCACCACCGCCACACCTATTTCTGCCTAATAAAAACAGTGTTATGCGCTGTTGTGTTCTGATCTGAAGGGTGTGGTAAGGGAGACATACTTTTCCGAGGCATTCCATCTTAGCCCTCAGGGGTAGCAACGCATCTGTGGCTTACCTTAGGTGAGACTTTGATCTTAGCTAGGGTTGATTACAGATGTCCATGGACGGCAGTAGCCACTTACCATCAGGTGGGCTGCATGCTCGTTTGCTACTTTTATACTATAAAATATATATATATATATTCTACTCGTCCTTGTTCATTTTTGTCT
>MOOZ01000437.1:12108-24539 GCA_002930495.1 Cecropterus lyciades | reverse complement strand
TGAAGTTGCTCACAGATTGGCTGCTGCCCAAGGACATCTGTGGCCACTGCTGTGTCCACTTACCATCAGGTTGAGTGCATAATCGTTTGCTACTTCAATTATATAAAAAAGATAAAAAATATGTGTTATTTGATTTAGCAGTTCTTTTGTTTCGTTGGAAGAGTGTGGTTTCCGTCTTTTTCATATGAGGCGAGTATTTTAGTCCTCGGAATCAGCAATCTTACTAAGATTTTATAAATGCGAAAGTTAATAAGGATGTATGTGTGTTTGTTACTCTTTGACGCAAAAACTACTCGTCGGATTATGACTTAGATTAACACATAGGATACTCATTACTATGATAAACGTGACTTAAGCGGACCGAGCCACGTAAATAACCAAGTGTATAATATGCGATTGACTTCAATAAGAAACTATTTTATATGAAGTTACTTACAATAGGTACCATTAGTACAAGTTTATTACGTTTTAAAAACAATATTTTTTTACGTTTACGCCTATACCAGGGGTCGGCAACCGTTTGAGTCGGAAGAGTTAAAAAATAATTCACAAAATTTCAAAGTTTTTAAAGAGCTACAATTTTTTCTTGCCTTCAATCAGTAGCTTATTTATGTAAACTTTATATTATTGCGTATGAAACTAATGAGCCGCAGCTTCACGTCATGAGCATGTCAATAAGCATGTGGCACGCGGGTCGCAGGTTGCCGACCCCTGTCCTATACACTTCTTGTACGTTTTACGTTTACGTTTCCGTATTTGACCTTGCAAGCAATTTTACAACTTTTAGGATATAAGAAGAGAATTCTAGTTCAAGTAGGCGATAAAAAGGAATTTAATGTAATTTTGACATCTGTCTCTACATTTTAACGAGTAAAAGAAAGGTCGCCAGTAAGCTGGCTATAGACACATTGTAGAATGTTTGTTTGATGCAAAATGCTTACGACCAAACTTTTAAATGCCAGATTAAGCAAAATAAAGTATTTCCATGTAATTTATGTTAGTCATAAAGTATAAAGTACTTAGTTTTTTATCTTATTTTATCAAATTGAAGCAAAGTCTGCAGCCTATCTTATGGTAAGTGCCACAGCCGCCCACGAACATCTATAAGCAACTTCATATGGAACAGAGGTTCTATCTGAAGTCGATAATAAATGCGTTGCTACTCCCGAAGACTAAGCTGTTCGCCTCATATGTAAGTGAGCCGGCAAAGAGTGAGAGTAAAGTAAGTTGTAATTAACCAAAATAAAGTACAATACGTTATTATATAGTACTGATGGCAACCCGACATTCATTTTTCTTTGCAATAAGGAGCGGAAACGTAAATATTGATATTTCCTGAAGAAAAATAAACATACATGAAAATGGCAGTACGTATAAGTTATAACATAAGTTGTAACGGTCTCGTACGCTTTTTCAACGTATTAAACAAAATTAACTACACAATCTAACCCAAATCTCAGGTGTCTCTACAATCAAACATTCACGACACAGCCTACTTAGTTTTACCCGAAACTGTAACAAGCGATTGGAAAAAAGAAGATAATAACCACTTTCCGTTTCAGTAAATACTTTCTTTTGTTACTTTTACAATTCTATAAGGAAAATGTGACGGCTTGATAACTTAAATTAACTTCGATTGGTACTTATTTGTGCAGTATGTTATAATTTATTTGACGTTTACATGTCTTTTTTATTACACGGATGTAGCAAAGGAGCATGCAGTCCACCTTTACCAGGTGGCAGGACCCGTGTGGTTCGACCGGGGAGGTACCACCGCCGCACCTATTTCTAGCGTGAAGCAGTTCCTGTGTGAAGGATGTGGTCGGCTCACTTGTATTTGAGGCGATTACCTTAGTCCAACGCATCTGTGATCGATTTCAGATAGGAAACCTGCTTTACATGAAGTTGTTTACAGATCCATGAACGGCAGTGACCATTTACCATCAGATGGACTGCATGCTCGTTTGCTACTTTAGTGTGGTGGAAAAAACCTGACGGTAAGTTGCCACTGCCGCCGATGTACATCTGTGATCAACCCCAGATAAGATCAGAGTCTTCCCTGAGGCTAGCCACAGATGCGCTGCTACCCCTAAGTTGGAACGCCTCCGAGAAGTATCTCCCTAAACCTTTAGACAATAACAGCAATGGATAACACTGCTGTCCATAGGCAGAAATAGATGTGGCACTGGTACTTCCGGAGTCGAACCACAAAGAATGCTACTATATGAAATGCTTACTGTCATATTTTTCATAACAATTCTCGACGATATGGTATCACACACATATCACACGTCCATTGCTAATCCCTAAGACTAAGATGGGTGCCTTTTTATTTTTTTTTATCGAGGAGGAAACCTTCAAAAGGTACCCGACGCAATGGAAGCGACGCCGGGTTATATGTGATTTTTACCGCACTAAAACCCCGCCGATGGCCCTCCTCAGCGCTGTGAAACGGACTCCGGGATCTCCAAAGGAACGCAACCGGAGTCCTCTAAGCGCGTTACCCCATAGAGCTCGACCCAGGTGACCGGGTGGGCCCACCACACCATCTGGTCTTTACGACGGTATGCGACCACACATACCGCCATCCTTCCCGGGGTCGCAAGATGGTTGCCTTATATGAAAGTAAGCCGACTAGGATACCGTTCCTTCGAAATGCAAGAGCAGTATCACGCTAGAAATAGGTATGATGTACCAACATACATACATACATGCTTTCATGCATGCACGCAAACACATACACATACGTCCATACATGCATACGCTCATAGCATCAAAGTAATAGGTACATTCTGACGCAGTCGGGTAAAAAGTTCTCAAAAGTGTGTGAGGTCTCCCAATCCACTCTTGACCTGTTTGATAGACTGGGGCCTGGACTGGGGGATGATGGGATGGACCTAATCCCTTCCTATTCTTATATCAGATCCGTGGCAAGCAGGGGTGCACTAATGGGTTGCTAATAATGAATATCTATTAAAAGTGGTAGAACCGTTTGTTATATGACCAACAGCAGCACCACCACACTATCTACATAATAAAAGCAGTTAAATGCTGCTATGTTCTAGGTTAAAGGGTGTAAGGGAGACATACTAATTACGATGCGAGTCGTTCCAACTTAGTACTCAGGGGTAGCAAGACCTGATCTATGATTCTAATTTAATCTGAAGTTGATCGCGTATGGGATCCATGAATGCTCATTTGCTACTTCAATCTATACATATAAATAAAATTGAGGTTTCTTATATCAAAAAAACATCTTTTTACCAAATACATATGGAAGTATATACGATACTGGTAACAAAACAGCAATTACTAAAATTTTTGTCTGTCTGTTCTGGGTAATCTCTCAAACCATTGGACCGATTTTGACGAGACTTTCACTGTTGAATAGCTGATGTCAAAAGGCGTTACTCAGACTACTTCCATTTTAGAAAATGAAGTTAGGTGTGCGCACAAAAAATTAAAAACGCGCGCGCTCTACGCGCACGCAGCCACCGTCACTGCCGTTGCTATCAGGTCTGCAATTTTGGCTATGTGTCAACCATGTGAAGTTACATTTTTTAAACGCGGGTATAACCGCGGGGCTCAGCTTGTACTATATATATTGTCTGAATCCGCCAGCCTTGCCGTAATAAGAACAGAGCGAGCATTCCAGGTTCCAAGTCCCACATTTCTTAAGCACGTCTTTGGGTCGCCAAACTTTATTTTTCTTCGAAACTTAAGTTGTGCCCCTGAGCAGCAATTTTGGGGTCGGCAGATGTGGCGGCTTTTTTATTTGATCGTCAAATTGCAAAAACACAGATATCAAAAAATATTTCCATTTCAATAGGCGCCATAACTGAATTCCACATGATCCCAAAATTTGCCTCAAGGCATACAGATCTAAATTTAATCCAAATATTTAGACTAAAATAAACGGAACCCTTTATCTCCAATCAAATGTTCTATAGTGACGTATAGGCGTTTAGCAGACGAGAAAGGTAGTCATTAGCCAACACGACTCGCTTTCTGGCCCTGAATCACGACAATTTGTCAGTCCTCGTAATTATATGGCAGGAGTTAACCGTCTTTTGTTATGAAACGGGAATTGTTATGTATGCCTATCCAATGGCCAACTATTTATGGCACACGACTTGATATTTTGGACACGCCATGTCTTCATCTACCTATGATTGCTTTTTTTAAATTATTTTTTTTGACCCGTCTTTTTTTAAATGCATTGTACACTCATAGCCCCACCACTAGGATTTTCTTCTGTGTCGTGGGTACCAGGGACACACAAAGACGAATATATAAACACCCAGACCCAAAACAGAATCTAAACTCATCGTTCAGATGTCTGTCTGGCCGGGGATCGAACCCGGAACCCACTGCGTTTCAAACCGGTGTGGTGACCACTCCGCCACGCGGTTCTATGCCCGTGACTCATTATTTTTAGAGAGTCCAAAGTAACCAGAGGTCCACAGGCGGGACTCGGCGGAGGTAGCATAGGAGAAGGCAAAATTAGAATTGATGATTTTTTAAATCGTAATTTTAATTTTGTGAAATTGTAGAGACTCAGGTGTCAGTGACTATTTAGATTTGATTAAATTTAGTTTATTTTTGGTCTTCAATTTGTTTTGGGAGTAGAAATGTAATCATGAAGCACGTCTACAGCCTCATTAAATATTTCTCAAATTTTATTTAACGTTAATACATAAAGGTTCACTACCTCTGGGATAGGCCATCGGTGTCCTTAGTACGAGTTTAACACGTGTACTCAAAACGATCATTGCTTACGTTTAAGTCTATCATGTACAATGCAAAGTATGGTCGAAAATGAAAACGTAAACATGCTATGTAAGTTGCAATGTATGGGTGAAAACGAAAATAATTATTATTTTGAAAAAAAACTTCATAAACTCGTATTAAATGTTTTTATCGGATCGAAGCAACCGACAATGCAGTCCACTTGATGGTAAGTGCCACTGCCGCCCATGGACATCTGTAAGCAACTTCATATAGAACAGGGGTTCTATCTGAAGTCGATCACAGATGCGTTGCTACTCTTGTGATTAAGATGGTCGCCTCATATACAAATGAGCCGGAAACCACACCCTTCCAGCGAAACGCAAAAATTGTTTCACGCTTCAGAAATAGGTCGAACTACAGTATAGTAATACTTCTAGCACGTGGCAAATACTTTTTTTTTTAGTATGGAAGTAGCAAACGAGCATGCAGCCCACCTGATGGTAAGTGGCTACTGCCGCCTATGGACATCTGTAATCAACCCTGGGTAAGATGAAAATCTCCCCTAATGTTAGCCACAGATGCGTTGCTACCTCTGAGGACTAAGATGGAATGCCTCGGAAAAGTATGTCTCCCGTACCACACCCTTCAGACCAGAACACAACAGTGCATAACACTCCTGTTATTAGGCAGAAATAGGTGTGGCGCTGGTGCTTCCGGAGTAGAACCACAAAGAGTTCTACCACCTGCAAACTGTTAAGTTGCCAGTGTCCATGGACGTCTGCGACAAGTTCTATGTATGAAAATATTGTATCAAATTATAAAGAATCTATTTTATTTGGGTCAAGAAACATATAGTACAAATAATAATGAAATGAAATGTCTCGTCTGATGTCTCGCCTATGGACGAACTTACAAATTGTAACACAATATTTGTTCTTAAACTACCACCGAATCGAAACTCCACATCAACTGAAAATCCGACACGAATCTCAGAGGATCAGGTTTTTCAATTATACCAATGCATTCAAAATTCACACTAAAATAGCCCCATGCTAAGATTTTTCCTGTGATATGTCAGTGTCATGCACACACAAAAAGACGAATACACAATCACCCAAAACCCAGAACAGAAAAATTCATCGCTTAGGGATCTGTCGGGAACATAGGAGGTCGAACCTGGGACCTACTGGGTGTCAGACCGGTATGGTGACCGCTCCGCCACGCGGATATAAGTCATCCTACATTATTAATTTCACAGATGCATTACAATCTCTGAGGTAAAATTTGTAGAAATTTGTCTACCTTACCATACTTTCCTTATAAGGCAGAAGTAACATGCGTTGCAACGCAGGTGAGGCATGCATTATCAATGAAAACTGTTAGAACTCTTTGTGGTTCGACTCCGGAAGCTCCACCGCCACACCTATATAACAGCAATGCAAAGCGCTGCTGTATTCTTGTCTGAAGGTTTTGGTACAGGAGACATACTTATCCGAGGCGTTCCAACTTAATCCTCAGGAGTAGCAACACGTCTGTGGTCAATTTCAGGTAAGACTTTGATCTTATCTGAGGTTGATTACAGATGCCCTTGTGCGGCAGGAGCCACTTATTATCAGATGGACTGCTCGTTTGCTGCTTCAGTATTATAAAAAAGATGGCAAATTATTCATGGATCTTTGATAGGAATAATCGTTTGAAGGATATGGTAAAAGTGATATACTGTAACGAGACGTCCCAACTTTGTCTTCAGGGATAGGTTGTCAACAGTATCATTTGTCAACACCATTAAAACTCAACTCTTATCTAGGGTTAATTACAGATGTTCGTACTGCCCTCAGAAGTGCTAAAGAGGTATCTCAAAAAAACGTTTTAATTTTTTATTTTTATGGCTTCGGATAGCTTAAGAAATTATGCACCTTATGATTTTAGCAGAATGACAGTAACTTAGTTTAATCATATTGGAAATCTAATTAAAAAGTTTCTCTCAATTTATTAGATTACTAGAAGACCCGTGCCCACTTCGCTGGGCATTTAAAATTTTTTTGGTGTGATTATTAGTACTAAATGTTAGGCTTCATTACCCAACTGCTAAAAGGAGGATTATGTTTCTACCGTATGTATGTACATAAGTACATACGCGGTATTTGAATTTGATCGAAATAAGTTTAGTTGTTTACTAGTCCATAGCGGACAAACAACGTGGCACGTAATTTGTTTAACATATAAGCCATCCAATCTTACAAGTTGGATCAAACTGCACGCGGTGTGCAAATTTAATTCAAATCGATTCAGTTGTTTAGAAGTTCATCCTGGACAAACAACGTAACACGTAATTTATATATATTAAGATATTTAGAATTTTCGATGTTTTGACTGCGGTAAAATTAGCGTCACTGCTATTTCTGACTAGCCGAAGTACTTTTGCTTCGCAACGAGAAATAAGTAAATTAAAATGTGAAGGTGACAGTTAATACAATATTGAAGAGTAAAATAAAACGCTGATTGGATTACAAATAATTTAAATATAAAGAAATATGAATGTCTGACTGTATGAGTCAAAGGCTGTAGAGACTTCACTAAAATGGTCGCCATCTTTAAGTAAGTCAAAAGTAGCCAATAAGTTGACCATCTAGTTAAGCTAAATTCATGTACAAACCAGTATAAATCAAACCAGTGGCTCTTGTATGATTGAGTAACAAACAAACACAGACGCACACCAACTTATTTTTATATATTAGTATAGATAGATCGATAGAGGTCGTATTTTTCTTTGTAAGGTGATAAGGTAGACTCCATGTGTCGACTAGAGATGTGTCGGATCGTTGAAATAATAATTCCGCTGATACGGATCATTAGAGTCTAGATCCGCGAATACGGATCAATACGGATCTCAACATCCTTGCAATATTTACTCACTTGATGTCAGTGCTCGTACTGCTACGGATACGGTTATCCGGCATATCACTAGTTTCGACTTAACTCATGAGGGAAGCTATACACCTGTAATAACTTTCTAGAAGGATGCATCATATACATACGTAGGATTGGTAATATATGAATACAGTGACAAAATTGATCTATTTATTAGCTTCATTTATTTGTTTAAAAAATATATATATATGTATATATGTATCATACACAAGTCATGTATTTGATTCCTTTATTACCCGACTGCGTCAGAAGGAGGATATTGTTTTTGAGCGTATGTACGTATGTAAGTTTGTTTGTATTTGTATCTTAAGCACGTGCACTAGCCTTAACGATTTGATGGATTATGAATTGGAATCATCTCTGTTTGCAGTGTCACATAGACTATATAATTTTCAAAAGTGGCCTGTAATAAGAGCAAAAAGGCGGAAAATGGACGACGTTTTATATTATCAAAAAAAGCTACTAAATATACCGATCAAAAAATATAAATATTATAATACTTATATAATATTATACTTATAGAATATTATTTTGACGAAAACTCACAAAAAGCATCAAACTAAATGTATTATTACATTCACAAAAAAACCAACTGCTTTAAATGAACTGAAACCTTCGGTTTCATTTCATTGTTTTTAATGAATTGCAACGAATCGTTTTTAAGCAATCCGGTATTTTGTTATTATATTGTAAACAATGTTACTTGTTGGAATAATATGTTGATTCTTATTATTATATTGTTCCCGCTCTATTTCACATGAAGGTGGTAGAACTCTGTGGTTTGACCGGAAACACCACCGCCACACCTATTTCTGCCTAATAACAGCAGTGTTATGCGCTGTTGTGTTCTGGTCTGAAGTGTGTGGTAAGGGAGACATACATTTCCGATTACAGATGTTCATGGGTGGCAGTAGCCACTTACCATCAGGTGGGCTGCATGCTCGTTTGCTACTTCCATACAATAAAATAAATAAATATTTCAGATAGCACGGCAGTGAGCCCGCCAAGTCCATCACTTACTCGTCGCCATCAGGTTATTTACGACCCCTTGAACTTGTAATTGAAGCTAAAAGCCTGAATTTTCAGTGACTAAGAAGATATAATATGAATCGACATATTATCAAACTGCATTCAATTTGTACTAGGAGTGTACGAAATATTTTGAAACCTTTATTTTGTCACTGACATCATTCATCGACATTAGGATTCTAAGGCAGATCTAGAAGACTCATAAGATTTTTTTGAAGTAACAAACGAGCATGCATCCACTTGATAGTAAGTGGCTCCTGCTACCCGTGGACATCTGAAATCAACAGAGGAGAAATCAGAGTCTTACCTAAGGTTGGCGACAAATGCGTTGCTACTCCTGTCTCCCTTACCACAACATATCTGAACACACCTGAACAGTGATATTATTAGGCAGAAATAGGTGTGGCAGTGGCGGTTCCGAAGTTGAACAACAAAGGTCAATCATTATCACCAATAAATTTTGAATATAATTACTGTTTGCCTATAAACAGAAAATATATTAAAACGTATCCGAATTGTATGTAATATACATAATAAACGAACTGCATACGTACAATTGTAATCCTATGTACAGATATGCGGTTACAAAGTGAAATTTACAATTCAGTTTTTTTGTCACAATTTTATAATATAGAAGTATCATGCGAGCATGCAGTCAACCTGATGTTAAGTGGCCACTATCGCCCACGGACATCTGTAATCGACCCCACGTAAGACTGGAGTCTTACCTAAAGGTAATTAAATTACATTTTGTTATATTTTGATACTACAGTTTATACAAACTCCAAAGATAGGTAACTTGTATCTTAAGAAGAATCTTCATTTGAACTCTCTACTCTATAAAACTTCACCGCCACACCTATTTTTACCTAATAAGTGCAAGATTAAGCGTTGCTGTGTACTGGTCTGAAGGGTGTGGTAAGCGAGACATCCTTACCCGAGGCGTAACTTAATCCTCAGGGATAGAAACACATCTGTGCCCAACCTCTAAGACTAATCTTATATGGGGATGATTACAGATGTCAATATACGACAGTAACAACTTACCATCGAATCAAATGTATGCTCGTTTGTTACTTCCTACATACTAAACAATTTTAGAAAAATACCCTCTTAGATAAATACTGAATTAATAAATGATTCACTTTTTACATCGGATCTCGCAAGTATTTGCAGTAAAAGATTTGCGTTGCGAGACTTTTTGTAAATTTTATGTTTTATAGTAGATCTCATAAATCATATAACCTATTATTTTAAGTAAGTACGTGTTAAACAATTAATTTTAAAAATTCAACTGCATTGTATGTACAATGCAGTTGAATTTTTAGAATTAATTAATGTTTTAAAATAAATATCCAAATAGATTAGACCACCCTATTTAAGCAAGCGTAAAATTATATTTCATATGTAAAAAGGCTCACACTCTAAAACGCTTGAAAATTTGAAACACTCCAAAACTGATCTTTAGTTATTGGACATAAAACCGAAATTGACTTAACGAAATCTCAACATTTATCTGTCTAATGATGGCCGAGCGAATTTGTTGGACTTAGCAATAAGTTCTAATGCTGGTCCAATGCATCTGAGGCTGTATACATTTTGAACTTTTACATGCAGTAATACGGTTTGATTTATCTTGGGCAAGTTTAACAAAAGCCCCCAATTAAGTAGCCAGTGATCAAAACGCACTCATGACAGTGAGTTGGCCATCAAATAATATAAAAGAGAGTCCGAAACATGTGATAACATATCATACTTGGAGTTTATTCACAGTGGTCGTTCATTCATCATGTTTTCGTTCATTATCCTTGCGTCTCTGACCGGTGCGTTTGCGTTTCCTAGCACGGACAAGCTAGAAAATGTAACACCGGCTAGTGAAGTGAAAATTGGTTGTGGTAACGGCATTTTCAGTCCTGTGTGTCTAAAACGAAGTGCTATTTCGTTACTGGAAAGACTGAATGCTAAAGAGGAAGTCGCTTTGTTCCCCGGAGTAAGTCTTATCAAGGATGGCAGCGAACAAGGCGAAGTTCTAGCTAAATCCCTAACAGCGGACTCTGATGAGAAGCTAGATAAAGTTCTCGTGTACCAAATGGGTACGTTCCTGGATACCCATTCAGTGAAACTCAGGTTGTTGGATGATGGGAGCGAAGAAAAACTGATAACTGAAGGTCGGAAGAGGAAACGCGGTGGTATGGGCGGTATATTAGCCATGGCTGCAATGATGAAAGGTAAGTTTTAGAATAATTTAGAACATTTCTATTGAATATTTTTATGGAACTTACAGTCTACTGAATAGAGAGTGCCGCCCGCCCATGGACATTTGTCATCAGATTACTGCCGCCCGCCCATGGACATTTGTCATCAGATTGGCATAGGTCTGAACTGAAAAGTTTCAAAAATGAATTTCTACTTCTAAGTTTAATTTCTTGTGTACCCCTACAACCAGAACACAACAGGCTTAGACCACTGTTGACGAACTAAGGTAGTAATAGGTGTAACGGTGACAATACAGGCTGAAGTGTCTGGCTACGAATTTAAAACTTATTATAAACCCAAATGCTCATAACAAGTTTCTAAGGGTAACTTCCCTAACATAGAACTTAACTGGGTTTCCATATGTGCTAATCATAGAAGCTTATTAACTACTATTACGATATTATCACAAAAGATTACATTTTACCAAAAAAAGTGTTTTGGATCATTTTGGCAACGGATCCTTTTGGTAAAAATGTATAGATAGAACTATATTCAGCTATATTATCATTTTAATTGTAATATTTAACTGACACTCACGATATGCGTTTCGTTAAAAATAAATTAAAAATAAATAAAACTGCGTGTCGTGAGTACTCGTTAAATATTAAAATGGTTCAATTCCGCGATAATATAAGTGTAAAAGATAATTTTAATTTAATATTCTGCTTATTTGAATGTGTCAGAAAGATTGTTATTTGGACTCTATTGGACCCGGATCAAAATAGTTGGTTGTGCCTATAATTCATCACGCTGGTGATTAATAGACTTCCTACAACTTCAAGAATTAAAATTAAATTAAAGAGAACTCTACCTCTTCGACATCAAAGCGTTACCATATTTTAATTTGGAAAATAACAATACTTGAACATCTAAAATGCTACAGATATAGGTATAACGATTCCATCGTGCCAACATCATAATATGTTAAATTTCAATTTATTTTAAATTTAAATTTTGTTTAAAATCTAATTTAATAACTTATATTATACGCATATAATTGTAATAATTAAATTAATAATTATTCTACGTACTTTACATTACATTTCTTCAAAACTTTAAAATACTTTAAATTTCTGTTGTATATTTGTAATTTTGTAATATACTTGTAATGTAATTAATAGTTCAAAATTATTTATTTAAATAAATGTTCTATTATTTCTATAGAACCTCAAAACTGGCACGTGTTTTAAGAGCGTCTCTACGTAAACAATCCAATGCATTTGCGGTTCTGAACTGAGCTTAAACAAAATTACTTAGAATATAATGTTCAATGCCAGTATGATGTCGCGCTGATCAATCACTGTTACGGCTTTTTGCTGAGATCAATAAAAAGTCTAATTCAATAAAAGCTTACAATAATGTAACCACTTAGCAAAATAACGTATCAATTAACACAAAAATTTTTAGACATCAAATTTATTAAAAAATATATATATTATTTTAAATGCTCAAGGTATTTCCACAAATGTTTTAATCGAAAGTAC
>MOOZ01000437.1:0-11864 GCA_002930495.1 Cecropterus lyciades | reverse complement strand
TAAATAAGACTACCAATTCTTTCTACGGTGGTTGCTTGCGGTAATAAGCCAAAACCATGTTCATTACGCCATATGAAAATGAAACTCTAAGACATTAAGAGAGAGAGTAAATTACGGTAACTCGCTTGTACTTTTTGCAATCAGCCTTCTATGAAAATAATGGACTGGAGTACTCTATACTAATCATCGAACTATGTGAGACATATAAAAGGCGGACGGTGGATGGTCTTATCAAATTGTAACCGTATTTGTTTCGGAACAGACGCGTTAAGATGTATCGCTTATGCATATTGTGTTTTACGATGGCATCGGCGTTGCCGAACCCAGAAATGAAAGACACGACGCAGAATACAGTGGAACCCACAATGGAGACAGCTGCGAAGGCAATGGGGAAGGACTGCACGAATGGGATCTTCAGTCCGACGTGTTTGAAAATTGAAGCCATTTCCGTTCTAGAAAAACTCAGCTCGAAAGACGAACTCCAGTTATTACCTGGAGTAAGCGTGATCAAAGAAAAAAGCGAGAATAGCAGCAAGACTGATGAATTTGCTGCTGAATTAGCGAGATCCTTACCTTCTAAGCCTGATGAAAGATTGGACAAGTATCTGCTGTACAGACTTGGAACTTACCTGGATAGTCATTCGGTAAAGCTGAGGCTTATGGATGACAGTGCTACTGAGGAAGCCAGGGCGTTGATTGGTGAAGCGAGAGGCAAGGGCGGTGGCTTAGGCGGCAAGAAGGGTGGTATGGGTGGCCTCTTGGCTGCAGCGGTGATGATGAAAGGTAGGTGAAGCTGATAGAATATTCACGACAACATAGGGACATAGGGAAATATAAAGAATTATTTGTGGACATTAAGTAATATAAAATAATACATAATTATTTAAAAAAATGTAGATTTAACTACTGTAAAGAATGGAAGCATTTATTTCATTTTAATATTAAAATGTAATATAACCGTAATACTTTATTTTTTAGAAAAAGTTTTTTATAATGCTTCTCATTATATATTACGGACTTAATAACTCTTTTGAGGAATATTCTAAGCTCAATACTATTCAAAAAGGATAATAAAATTACAATAGTTAAATTGAAGCACTAAAGAGAAGAATCGGGATACGCATATATAAAAAAGGAGTGAGGAGATGGAGACTAAAAATGAACGAACAAAAACTAGTGAAACTTTAAACTGTAGGGGCAATGTGTGTTCTGTAATAAGCAATAATATGTTAACCAAAATCTTAAAAATTCAGACTATATTTGGGATCCGCCGTTCAAATCCCAGGTCGTTTTTTCCATCCTCAGATTTTACGAAATTATATGCGTATTATAAAATAAGCATCACATACTTCAACGGTGAAGTAAAGATTCGTGAGAAAAGCTACAACCCTTAAAGTTATTTAAAAATTGTCAAAGGTCGTATTTTCAATCCTCAATTTTTTCAAAATTATGTGCGTATTATAAAATAAGCATCACGTAATTCAACGGTGAAGTAAAGCTTCGTGAGAAAAGCTACAACCCTTAAAGTTATTTAAAAACTGTCAAATGTGTAGTACGTGTAACAATCTACTTAGCCAACGTAATGAAGCCTGAATCCTTTACTCTAAAAGCAGTATCTTGCCCAGATTTTATTCTATTAAATCCGTCATTAAGTACAAATTGGTTTTACAAAAGTATCGCTTGAGAATAAAATAGACACGTATCATTTTCTTTTGTGACACGTGGTACTAATTAATTACTGTATACATCTTCTTACAATCTGAAAATACCTTTATAAAACGCGTTATGTAATAAAACTTGTTACCTATTACAGTCCTACTATTATACAATAGAATCATCATATTTATCATCATATTTATGGAATATTTATTGCATTGGAATTACTAGAGACACCTTTTTTGATGCCTCATATAATTTCTTACGTGACTGGACCGATAATTAATGAACTTATAATATAAAATGATAGCTTTTTCTTGAAGGTGGTAGAACGCTTTGTAGTTCGTTGTGAAGTACCCACGAAAAACCTATTTTTGCCTTATAACAACAGGTTTAAGCGTTTTTGCATTATATTTTGAAGAGGGTGGTAAGAGACTTTAGTTTATACAAAATTTTCACCACCATCGTCACGTCTGGTTCTGCCTAATAATAGCAGGGTTAAGCGCCGCTATTTTCGAGCCTGAAGGGTGTGGTAAGGGAGACATACTATTCCGAGGCATTCCATCTTACTCCTCAGGGGTAGCAACGCATCTGTAGCCAACCTTAGGTAAGACTTTGATCTTACTCAGATGTTCATGGGCGGCAGTGGCCACTTAACATCAGGTAGGCTGCATACTCGTTTGCTACTTCCATACCGTAAAAATAAAATACAAGGCGTTTAAACTTATTCTGCCTACATTCGATTATATGTCCATGGGTGACTGACTCCACTTACCATCATATGAACTGCATGCTTCTTTGCTACTACTATTTAATTAAAATTGTAAGGTCGCGTATAATATATAATATCAGTCATAAAGAAAGTTTAATAAAAAAATCTATCTGCACGGTGAAAATAAGTTAGAAACGAGCGAATCGATTTTGATTAATCTTTCCCGTAATTGAATTCATGCAATATCAGTTGCAAGAAATTTAACAACCATCACGAGAATGCATCATTCATCGACAGTGGTAATCATTTGAAAATAGAACTCTTATTGTGAAGTTCTGAGGTTCGAATACCAAGCATTCACCCCCCATTTCCAAAATCATATGTTTGTTAAAAATGATTATCACTTGTTTTAACGATGGAAGAGAACATCGCGGGAAAACTTACATAACCGAGATGTTTAAATTTAAAAAGTTTACTAATCTGCATTTGGGCTCCAGTCTAAACCCTTCCCACTCTGAGAAGAGAATCTTCCCCAGCAGTGTGACGGTGACAGTTTAAAGATAAACCGATACAAAGATGCAAGATCTTACAAATTAAGACCAGATGATAACAAATTAGAAACGCGAACGTAAAATCATAATCTTTCTAAACTCTACAATGTAGAGTCATCGATTGTAGATAACAGAAATTGACCGCGTTGGACAATCTTGTCAAGCATCTACCATTCCAATTTAAACCCTATACTAACGTGTGAAAGTTAATTGTTCGGAGAGAATGCTGATAGGTAATGGAGTACTAAACAGAGCAGAGAAATAATAGGAAAATGACACTTTTCTTTCCGTTGTCTAGTGTTTTGTTTTACGGTGACACTAATCATCCTTTGTTTTGATGTATTGATTGATCATACTGAATGTAAGCAGTTGGTTTAAGTTTTGACAGTAATTGTATAGTTTCATATAGTATTGATTGATGATACTATGATTGACTTGATATTTCGATTTAGTAAGTTTATAGTTTTTTATCGAATTGATTGGTCATTAATTGATAGCACTCGTTTGTTTTTAACTGAAATGATTATTTCATGTATTGACATTATTTCTATTGACTTTGAGCCTCTCCCTGTAAATAAAGGAAACATGAAATACGTAATACGAGTCAATAGGAAGGTATGAATTAGTACCCACGTTATATGTGATGTCAAATGGCCCAGAAGATCTTACACCGTGAAATACGAATACAGTCTACTCTAGCAGTGCTAGTTCAAATAACTTTTGTAGGACATTAATTTGTTTTGATGAAGAAAGAAAACATGATGGAAATATAATTCTATAATATCTTGCTATTCTTGCAGTTTATTCTGCACTAAGGCAAGCTGCCTTAATGCAGTGGTAGGTTAGGGAATTACCTCTTATTTTGAGAACAGGAACAGTGTCTTTCTCTTCACTTTAGCATCATAACGCATATTAATAACAGGATTATAGTATATACGATTTACGCAGTTGTCCTTTCCTGTCCTTATTATATAATATTGAGGAAGTATACGACCATGCAGTCCACTTGATGATATGTGGCTCCTGCCACCCATGGACAAATGTAATCAATCCCAGGTAAGATCAGAGATTTACGTGAAGTTCACCATAGATGCGTTGCTACTCCCGAGGACTAAGTTGAAACGCGAAATCAGATAAGTACGTCCCCTTACCACAGCCTTCAGATTCGAACACAGCGGTGCTTGACCCTGCTATTAGGCATAAATAGATGTGACGGTGGTGCCTCCTGAGTCGAACCATAAAAGGTTCTACCACCTTTGAATATAACTACATCTTTCCCAGGTATTGTAAGCAATTCATCTTCTGGGTTAAATGCCTTGGTCGTTGAGGATCTCGAATACGGATAAAGAGTGCAATTCTGGATACCAAGCAGCTTAACCTAACAAAATTAATCACGTTTTTTCCATCATGTTTTATCCTTTCTTGTACAATGTACTCGTATATATTTGACATTTACATTTTTTTGTCAATAAACAGTATCAGTTCAAGATATAACTACATAATTCAGGTTCTAACTCCACACTTGAAATTTCCTGCAGCGTGAGTGCAATGGACACACACAAAAACGAAAACACATACACCCAGACCTAGAACTTATATCTAAACTCATCATTCAGATGTCTGTCTGGCAGGGGATCGAACCCAGAACACTGCGCGTCAGACCGGCTTGGTGACCGCTTCGCCACGAGGCTCATCTAATGAACTTTATATCTCTTCCTAATTTTCTGACGTTTTCTGTTTTTCTTTACAGGTACCCTCATGTCTATTGGCCTCGGAGGCCTGGCCTTACTCGCCGGCAAGGCCCTCATGACCGCTCTAATGTCGCTTCTTCTCTCCGCCATCATCGGAATCAAGTCCTTATCATCAGGCGGCAAGTCCACCACCTATGAAATCGTCTCAAAACCCATATACACCCATAGTCACTCCCATTCCACTGCCCATGAAGACGTTGGCGGTTATGGGCATTCGGGGTATGGGAGGAACTTAAAGGCCAGGAGACGTTAATTTAAGGGTTAAGGGTGGTTCATGTTACATCATATGTCAAAGTAGAGCAGTTATAACTTAAATATTCTAAGATATAGACAAATTGATGAACCATTAATGTTCATGTCAACTCCAAATCCTATAGACGAGCAGGCTCTTTTCTATATATAAATGACTTAACTCGTATGTTTTCAATTCAAACAATTTGACATGGTCTTCTTGTAAAATTCATCCCAAGAGTAAGAGCACTGGATTAGAAAACTTTGATTTTTGGTACATAAAAAACATCTATAACACAGCATGAACTGTTACTAAAATAACGGAAAAACACGTAAGCGTAGACGTTGAAATTTAATAACTCTTAGTACAATACTCCAGAAATTAGACACGACTAATTCCTAACTTAGTGCCTTATTTCTATGACTATTGCGACAGTACGATCTCACATGAATCGCTCTTAATATCAATGTTGTAAACGGATTATACATTATATTAATTTTTGTATAAGTTATAATTTGAAACATTGTAACCGACTTAACACTAAGCGCGTGAATGTATAACATTTATTTATTGTATAACTGTAATTTATGAGGATGTGTGTAATTTATGTTATGCATTTGTAAGTTATTGGAGTGAGTGTGTTTACCAATGAGTTTTTTTATTTATTTTACATATATATCACGTTTTGCTATTTATATTTTTCTAATATTATTTTTATTATTCATTTAATTTATTATTCATATCGAAAAATATTTAATTTTTATGTTTTATTTTGCGTCTATTTATGTATAGTATAACGTGTATAATTCGCAAGAGACTGCTTTATCAAAGATTTTGTATTACTAATATTTTATTTGAGAAAAGTTTTACATCGATTATTATTTTAGTATAATATGTATGTACGTATGTACGTATCTTCTTTATAGTATGTGTGTATTATTTACAATTTAATGATGTATTATGTATGTAGTTTAATTTGTACTTGTACAGACAAATTTGTTACTGAACTTATTACAGTTTATTTATATTTTTTTTTATAAAATGTTATTTCTCTGAATATGTATACTTTACGACAGTTTTAAAAGAATATTTACTTTTAAAGTATATTTTTATGCATTTTTCCATATTGTTGTATAATTATGGCTTATTTATTTACAATTTTAATATATTTATGTCATTTATTTTTATTTAATTAACGCAATATTGAATATAATACAAATATAACTATATATTAAAATATGTAATATATTAAATTTAATGTACTATAATTATCCAAATATGTTGTGTGTATGTATATTTCTTATGTTTATGTATAATTATATAATATACACAAGTATTAAAATGTGTTAAATGTTATCATATTACTGTGATTATGCTTATTTAATAATTCTCGTATGTATTTTATTGTGATACGCACTAAAGATAAATTAT
Organism: Cecropterus lyciades; assembly: GCA_002930495.1. Lineage (NCBI taxonomy): Eukaryota > Metazoa > Arthropoda > Insecta > Lepidoptera > Hesperiidae > Cecropterus > Cecropterus lyciades. Next base: position 5,531 of record MOOZ01000437.1, on the reverse strand, counting down.
GTTATTATTAAAATCGTTGTTTAATTTAACTGTTACAATAACTACTGACAAACCCTAACCTAACCTAACCTAAACTAAATATTAATAACTCGCATTTGTTGGTAGAGACATACACAAAGATGTGTTTACCAATCAATCAGTCCCAGAACACACATATCACACATAATTTAGATATACATCCATTTAAAACTCTCAAACTCGTAATCTGGCCATAGTGCTTGTGGATCTAGAATAACAGTAATTTTTAGTTATACTATAGTTTAATTAAGGCAAAATCACATAAATATCACATGTTACAAACTTATTACCTACCAAATTACAAATTTTAACAAAGAATCAAACAAACATACATATTCATAATCATGTAAGTACTTACAGTGATAACAATATCCTTCTTTTGATTTTGCCGAAAATATTTAATGTTATTTAAACGCAATACTATACAATGTATGTAAAAATTTTGACACTGCAATGTTTAGTAATAATAAATCTTACTAGCATTTTGCTACTGCTGGTTTACGACTTCATAGAACCTAATTCAATTTTAAATTATGATAATACGTATACAATCACATCTATAATTAATAAAAAAAATGTTAAATTTACTTCAGTGACAAATTGACTTTTACATTGATCTTCACAAGTTACTATATTTAGCTTGAAATCTAAAACTTCCTCAGATCAGATTTTGTAAAGCGAAAGCATAAATAAGGCGAAAAGATACCAACTTTTGCTAATAATTGCTAATAAAGCTATCATGAGGTTAATTTCATTATGTAGCGACCCACTTAAAAGGGGTTTTTTGATGTAAATGTTATTTTAAGTGGGGTTAAATGTTTACAACATAGTCTGCTAGGACGAAGTCACGGGTAATAGCAAGATGTTAATAAATTCCATTTTTATTTTTAGTTAAATATTATCACTTAATAATTACATTTAATAAACTCATAAAGCGAAAAAATTGTCGTGCTTTAACAATTTCTTGAGGTAACATGTCCGATCAACTTTATGAAGAATTTTATGAAGGATTCCTGTTCATTCTGAAGTGTTATCAAAATCAATCTTAGATGAAACTGGGAAAACTGAAGCTACAAAAAGTTGCTGCCTCAGGGAACTTCGTAATCGTTCGTATGAGTGCTTCTCGTTAAAGCACTTGAACATAAAATAAAAACAGATATAAAACATCATTAACGCCTTCAGTTTAATGTTGTCTAAGCGTCACTTTCATCTGATATATCGATTCAGTAATGTACTTTTTATTTATTTTGTTGCACTAGAGAAAGTATAATGCAAGGTTCTATAAGAAAGTGATAGAAGTTATAAATATATACCTGAAGAAATTATACTTTATACATAAGATTGCATTTAGAGAAGTGATAGAAACGACATGTGGCGACATACCTAGGTTATCTTTATTATCTTTGAAAGGTTATGTTTTATTATCTTTAGTATTCTATGCAGTATTAAACATATACGTACATCAGTATTAACAGGGCTTTTGTGGGGCCACGTGGGCTAAAGGAAATTAGAAAATGTCGAAATGTTCTCATAAAAACTGAATAAATGAAAGAATTAGAAAAAAAAATACAGAAAAAAAATGTTATTTTTTATTAGTTCATAATTATCCTAATACAAAATATATCTTTAAGGAACAGTTACCGCGTCAAGGATTGACGAGCCCCTAAAAAAGTAGTGACAAAAAAGCTTTCGTTATCATGTCCACCGCAACTGATTTTCAAAAAAGGCGCTACTGGAACACAGCTGGACTTTCGCCGTTTTGAGAATCATGTTGACGAAAAAAATGGACATGAACATGTGTATTAATGAATATCGTTCACAGTTTTTTAATAACCATTTCTTTTCTTGTCGAAATAAAGTAAGAAAGTCACGATTTTCCGCCCATCACAAATATATATAACCTTAACCGATGATGTGGTGTAATCATTAAGAAGTAGCAAACGAGCATGCAGCCTACCTGATAGTAAGTGGCTACTGCCGCCCATGGACATCTGTAATCAACCCCAGGTAAGATCAAAGTCTCATCTAAGGTTGGCTAACCTTAGATGAGACTTTGATCTTACAGATGCGTTACTACTCCTGAGGACTAAGATGGAATGCCTCGGAAAAGTATGTGTCCATACCACACCCTTCAGATCAGAACACACCAGCGCATAACACTGCTGTTACGACGCAGAACTAGGAGTGGCGGTGCTGCTTCCGTAGTCAAACCACAAAGAGTTCTACCATCTTCAGCTGCTATCATATAGTTGATTCGCATGAATAACCGCACAATACAAAATTCATCAATCAATTTTATAAATATAGTTTCATACCAATTACATTATTATATAATTGAAAACTTGCTATTCTATGTTTTCTTTTTATCGAAAATGATAAACAAAAAGGATTGTTTATTTTTTACCTGAATTTCATACAAAATTAGTATTTTTGTGTTGTGTTATTATTTATGCAAAGCTATATATGATGAGCTCCACATAGGGAACACATATTATCTCCACATATTATTTGAATAATCTTGAGGTCGGCCACAAATGTTTTACTACCCTTAAAAGCTAAGTTAGAGCAAGTTATGTAAGTATATCTCTCTTACCACACCTTTTAATTGAGAACAATCAGCACTAACGTAGTTATTACAATACAGATTTTTGCTACATTTTGCAAGGAAATTTCGTGGAGTTTCCTTATAAGATTGGGCACAAACATTTTTTACCCGACTTCATCAGAAGGAGGGTCATTTTTGCATACGTAGGTACGTATGTTTTTATATTTCTTCGGTACGCGCTAATGGCTTGACGGATTGTCACATATGACATTGATATCATTGGAATCGCGTCAGTTAACAGACTAACATAGGCTAGATATTTTTAAATATGGTGCCTGCAAACAGAAAACAACAAGGGGTATCGAATAAAAGTTCGTTAGTTGGCTAATATAAAAATATATCTATCATAATACATTTTTTTACTATTTTGAAGCAAATTCAAAAAACCGCTAAATTAAGTATATTTTTACAAAAACTAAAAACCTAGACCTTTTTTATTTTTGTAATACTTATTCATACTCAGTATAAATTTTAGAAGATATCAGTAATAAATTCCACAGGAAAGTGGCCCGAATGGTCGTATTGAGTTTGGATATTATATAAAGAGGACTAAGAATTTCGAAAAATGCACCGTAACTTACTTACTTACCTAATAAACCTAACATTATATATCTAATTAAAAAATCACATCCAAAAGCAAAATATCTCTTTCCTAAAGCGAAAGTTTATTCTTAATAGTTTTTAGTGCTCATTATGTTCTCGTCTTTATGTTTATGCTTTTCTAAAAATCTAGATATCTTAATAAATATGCGCTTTGTATTCAGTCAGGCTTAGTTATAAGTAATATGTGCGGTTATAATTTATTTGTGGCACTTTTCAACTTCGAAATCCATGAGAATTAAAAGTATATGATGTACATACATGCGTTATTGTAATTTTTGTCCAATTAAAATAATTGCAATTATAAAATTGTGTTCAATTATATTTTATTTATATATTTTACTTACTTTACTTCAACTGGTTTACTCATCTAGTTTACATAGAGGAATATCAAAGCACTAATTCTAACGGTTCTTCAAGAAAAACGTCAAAAGAAGTCTTTCACTACGTAATACTGTATCCTAAATAGCATGAAATAACGCTTGATGTTCCTCGTAACAATGATTCAATTCCAATAACAACTATTTCATTCGAAATCGATCAGAATTATCTAAGAGAAATTTCTTTGCCGTCTTTCCTTCTAGGTTTATTTGGTTGAAAGCTAGTCGCCGTGAACAATACTTAACAATCTTGTTCTTTTTCCGTTACCGAGTGCTTTTTACACTTTTTAGTTACTACAGAAGGTATAAAATAAATTCCATTTGCAAGACGTCAATCAGTTCAGTACTGTGTGTAAACGAAATGTCTTCGATCTGAAGACATATTAATAAGCAGTGTTGTGAAGTGTCAAAATGGTGAAGCGAGTTCTTGTGGTAGTTGCTGCAGTGTTGTGTTACATACGTCCATCTGAGGCTGTTATTGATGGAACCCAAGGGAACGCAGTCGAAGATAATGCGAAGAACGTGACTAATAACACTGATAGAACAGGGAGAGCATTAAACAAGGAATGTACTGGAGGACTAAATGCAAAATGCATAAAAATTCACGTTCTCTCCTTCTTAGAAGACATAAGCTCGAGGGATGAGCTTCATCTCCTTCCGGGCTTGAGTATTGTGAGAGAAAATATGACAAATTCGTCGTCTCCTGAGGAATTAGCTGCTGAGCTTTCCCGTCAATTCCCTGGAAAACCAGAAGAGAAGTTAAATAGGTATCTGTTATATCGCTTGCAGGATTACCTAGATGGACATTCGCTAAAATACAAGCTTTTGGATCCAGAGACGTCTAAAGAAGCCTTAGACATGGCAGAGGATAGACAGTTTGAAGGACGGAAAAAAGGTGGTTTAGGCGGAGGCAAAGGCGGTGGAGGTGGTGCTCTATTGGCAGCTGCTATGATGATGAAAGGTAATTGGAAGAATATACACAAGACATATAAAGGCGTTGCGAGCAACAAAATACATAAAGTCACATGATACACTGATTATTACACTGTTTATGGAAATTATTATTGTGACTATTATTTTTAAAAATATATTGTGTATTACTTTTAAACGTATTATATTAGAGTTTATTAACAAGAGAAGAGGATACAAAAGTATAATATGAAACCATAAAGACTGTATACCTCTTAATTCTTAATAATTTTCTTTAAAATTTGGAGTTTTTAAGTTTGGAGTGGAGCATTTAAGTTTAATATTATTTGGAATAAAAATAAACCTTTAATTACAATGTCTTTATACTGTTATTTAAAATTGCTTGTAACACAATTTAATTTATTTTTGCTATACTTTTCAGGAGCGTTGGGAGCAGCTGCTTTAGGGGCCTTAGCCTTACTAGCAGGCAAGGCCCTTATGACAGCTTTGATGTCCCTTCTGCTATCCGCGCTTGTAGGCCTTAAAGGACACGGGGGCCATAAGTCCACAACCTACGAAATCATTACCAAGCCAGAAGTCTCCCATCACCATTCACACAGCCATGAGGAACATCACGAACATGAACATGGACATCATGGCGGGTATAGACGAGCATATGATGCCGATTATAGTAGTTATATGCCCTACGATGCTACTACCTAAGATAGTTGATGAATATGATGATTTCAAAATTATAAAGGTCGGCAGATTCTCATGACGCGATAATATGCTACCTAAAAATTTGAAATTGAAAATTTGGTATATATATTAAAAATATTCTCAAAAGTAAGAAGACTATTTTAAAATAGATACAGTGCAAAAATTAAAATTTAAAATTATGTGTATTTTAAACAGAAATGCTACTATTACCAAAGATTCTAATTTGTAAGTTAAAAAATAGGATAGATATCGCGTCGAGAGAATAAATGTACCTACCTAGATTAAATTATTTACTTATT
>MOOZ01000436.1:277357-293061 GCA_002930495.1 Cecropterus lyciades | reverse complement strand
AATTGGATGGAAGACTGACATTGGAGCCAAAGTTTTCCTTATCTTGATTAGTCATTTTAGGAAGCTTTGAGTTGAAACAAGAAGGAATCTTAATTCATCATTATCAATTAGCTGTATCATATTTTGCGTGGGCTTTATTTGAAAGTCAACATTCGTATTCGCATTCGCGAATATTGGAGATGAATATTCGCATTCGCATTCGTATTCGCGAATGTGATAATTCTGACATTCGTACATCACTAGAAGGTACACTCGAAATAGAGACTGTAAGATACTCTCAGATTGTAACTACATAACCAACCAGTAAAGACGTTATATATGAAGAATGTAAGTGTTTCCTAACTACTTGAGGTCCCCTCACATTGCGACCCTACCAGCTGGTAGGGTTACTCATCACACACCAAGTCCCACCTGAAGCCATAGTTCAGCGCATCCTGGGCGGTGACTATCCCGATATCCTTGGTCCTCTGCACCCAGATCCTGTTGGTGGTGAGCACGTCCTCCACCTCGTCCAGCCTCTCGGCGAACTTCGCCGCGAACTCGTATATGTCGTCCATGAGGCCGAGAGGCATGTCCTGGGGGGCGGAAGATAGTTTATTAGTTGCGTTGAAAGAAGCAAGAAAGGAGGGATACATCGGGAGAACTATGGAGTACATACGTAAAGTGACTGAAGCTTGAAAAGTGGTGAAGAATGAAAAGATGAAGACAGGGTGAAAAAAAGGAGGACGAAGGACGGAGGGAATTCAGGAATGAGGGGAGGAAGGGGAAGTCAGGAGGGTAGGAGAAAGGAAGGAATGGTAGGATAATATATTTTTAATTGTAACAACAAACAGGCGTGAAAACTATTTGCGAAGACTCTATTAAGGAGGCTTTTGTCCACCCCCTAAAACTTATGTATGATATCAAAAAAGAAAGTAGGTAAAATTATTAATATGGTATTTAAATAAAGAAACTAATACTTTTTTACCCGACTGCGTCAGAAGGACGGTGATGATTACCGATCATATGTATGTATGTTTTTTTGTATGTCCATTTTTTTGGCACGCGCTACAGTCCAAACAGCTTGACGGGTGGTAACGTATGACATATAATTAGAATGGTCTCAGTTTGGAAAGTGGCATAGGCTATATAATTTTTAAAATTGGCGCCTGCAAATAGGGGGAAAAGGGGGGAGCGATTTTTTTTTACTATCGCGACAATATGGGTATCAAATGAAAGCTGGTAAATAGTCCATTCTGAAAATATATACATTGTGATACTTTAAACTGACTATTTTGACGAAATCTCATATAAAGCGTAAAGTTAAATATATCATTATGAACATAAAAATATTTTTAATCGACTTCCAAAAAAAGAGGAATTCCGACTTTTTTTTGTTTTTTGTTTTTTTTTTTTATAGTATGGGAGTAGCAAACGAGCATGCAGTTCACCTAATGATGAGTGGCTACTGCCGCCCATGGACATCTGTAATCAACCCTAGGTAAGATCAAAGTCTCACCTAGCCACAGATGCGTTGCTACTCCTGAGGACTGAGATGGAATGCCTCGGAAAAGTATGTCTCCCTTACCACACCCTTCAGACCAGAACACAGTAGCGCTACACTGCTGTTATAAGGCAGAAATAGGTGTGGCGGTGGTGCTTCCGGAGTCGAACCACAAAGAGTTCTACCACTTTCTAAATGTGTTCTTTTTTATGTTCGATCCTTTCGACTGGGTAAACCGATTTCGACAATTGTTTTTTTATTTGAAAGCTGGTGTTTCCCGTCGGGTCCCATTTTTTTTATTTTTTGTGCCATAGAAGTCGGTTTCTATTTTTTGTTAAAAAAAAAATAAGCAGTCGGGTTTATTGTTTTAAATATTTTTATTAATGCTACTAGTTTAAGAATATGCCACATAAACTTAATTTTACGTTCTTTCTTCGTTCATCATTGAAGGGACAACGAATCCCAATTGACAATGCAGCCCCTTTACACACTTTTACCTCTTTGAAAAGCCCCATGTTATTTAATATTAACTTGACAGTGAATCCTAACAGTGGATAAGGGTACTCACAAGCGAAACGCCCCCAGGTCGTATATAGGCCGCGTGCATCCGAGCCCCGCTGACTCGTTCGTAGAACTCCATCATCTTCTCTCGTTCCTCGAACAGCCAGAAGAAGGGAGTCAGCGCGCCGACGTCCAGAGCGTGGGTACCGACGGCCATGATGTGGTTTAGTAGACGGGTTATCTCCGCGAATAGGGCTGTGGAGACGAATTATATTGATTACTAGCTGACTCGGTAAACGTTGTTTTGCAAAAACGCAGCGCATGCAGCGGAAGCTCTCATTAGAAGAAAAACTCCCGCTTTTGAAACATTCTTCATTGGTGCTCCACTCCTGTTGGTCTTAGCGTAATGATATATTACCTATAGCCTTCCTCGATAAATGGGCTATTTAACACCGAAAGAATTTTTCAAATCGGACCAGTAGTTCCTGAGATTAGCGCGTTCAAACAAACAAACTCTTCAGCTTTATAATATTAGTATAGAAGTATAGATATCTGACCTTCGGTGCAAGAAAGTCACAAGTAGACAAAAATGGCATTAATATTTTATTTTCGTTTCATTCATTCAGAAAAAGCATTTGTGCACGAAAAAAACAAAATTTATTTGTGATATATTCCGGCTACCGTATCTCGGTATAAGGAAAATTGTTCGAAAAACTCAAGTGAAATCTAGCAGTAAAAGCAGGCGAGCAGTTTAGTTTATAATTCAATATTGGCCAAAGATACTAACAGGCCATCTTATTTGATTTTATGATTTTTAATTTTTGTTTTGCATTTTTCGAGATACAAAAGATGGGTTCTCAGCGTCGATATTGCAAAAAACACCGGCCAAGTGCGAGTCGCACTCGTGCATGAAAATATTCACGCATTGTCTACAAAAAATGGCAAGAAGATCGACGTATGTTGTTCCCCCCTTCCTCCCTAAAATAGTCATTTTAGTCTGTTTTTAGTATTGGTTGATATAGTCGCAACAGAAATATATCGTCTGTGAAAATCTCAACTGTCTAGCTATCAGGATTAATGAGATACAGCCTGGTGTCAGACAGACAGCAGAGAGTAATATGGACCCGTTTTGGACTTGAGTACGGAATGGTAGAAAGTCGTCGCTTTTCCCTCTAAGACATACATGCATACACTCAGTAAACATTAACCTCGTTTAGACGCAGTTGGGTAAAAAAAACCTAACTTACTCCTAATATACTTGGCCCGGAGCGGTATATCAATGTTCAGCAGTTTCTCCACAGCGAGGCTGTAGCACTGTTCGTTGCACATCATGGAGACGTAGTCCAGACGGTCGAAGTAGGGCAACGCCTGGGTGTAGGTCTTGTACTCTATCAGCTTTTCGGTACCACGGTGGAGAAGGCCGATATGGGGATCCGCTGCACGGACCGTCTGTGAAAAAAAAACTCTACTTTTAGTAAGAATTTATTACGTTTCCTGGATGTCGATTCTCGAATATTTCGATTGAAGTAGCGAAGGAGCATGCAGTCCACCTGAAGGTAAGTGGTCACTGCCGCCCATGGACATCTAAATAAAATAAATAATAACGATGTCTACACTTAATAAACTCTAAATTCATCATCTAGATTCTGATGTCGTGGTCATTTCGATTCGTCAGACCGATATGGTGACCGCCCCGCCAATTCGGCTTAAGCGGGGGATCGTCAATTATGTAATGTCTGTAATGAACTTCATGAAAAATAAGGGTTCTATTTGAAGTCAATCAAGAATACGTTGCTACTCCCGAGGACTGGGATGGTCGCCTCATATATATGTGAGCCGGCAACCACACCCTTCCACCTCACGCAAGAATTACTTCACGCTAGACATAGGTGTGGCTGTCGTACCTCCGCAGTCGAACTACACTGGTTCTATCACCTGATAAAATAATGCAAAGTATGGAGTGAATTTTGACGGAACTTTGATTTGATTTACGGATTGATTTAAGGCTAGAGAATAGTCACTTTAGCATAACATTGGAAGTTGAGTTATTAAGTGAGGCTATGAGCGCTTTATGCACTCATAGCCTCACACTAGGATTTTATCCTGTGTCGTGGGTACCATCGACACACAAAGACGAATACACAAACACCCAGACCCAGAGCAGAATCTAAACTCATCATTCAGATGTCTGTCTGACCGGGGATCGAACCCGGAACCCACTGCGTGTAAGACCGGTATGGTGACCGCTCCGCCACGCGGGTCGTCAAATTATTAAACGATAAATAACATTCCTACCTCACCCTCCAACTCGAGCACCAACCGGAGCACCCCGTGAGCGGCGGGGTGCTGCGGTCCAAAGTTCAGAATCATGTTGCGGACTTGCTTCTCTGTGGGGGTCACCAGACCTGTGAAGGAAAATTAATTTTATATAACGTGTACATATCATGGAAGTGGTTGATTTCCTTTTTTTATATCATAAGGAACCATTTTTATATATATAATGGTCCACCTGATGGTATGTGGCTACTGCCGCCCGTGGACACCAAAAATCAACCTCAGACAAGATCAGAAGTCTTACCTAAGGTTAGGCACAGATGTGTTACTAAAGTATGTCCCCCTTACCACACCTAGACGGACACGCTTACAGACAATCTAGTTTTTCTTCGTGCCCTTTTGTGGGTCTTGACCTCTTCAACGATTTCCTTTCACTTCGCTCTATTCATAGCTTTCTCCTTTCAACCTGTTTTCCATCGTCTTGACATTATCTTCCACACAGTCCTTTCAACTTTTTCACTGGGACTTTTCTGCTATGGGGTTCAGTTATTGAGTGTTGACTCCCTTTAGCACCGTCCATTCTCTCTATATGTGCCGACCATCGCAGTCTTTACGATCAGCAGAAATTGACTATTGTTTGTTTTTCGCTTAAGGCTTACGCCTTGAACTTAATTCTCGTACGGAATGTCCCATTTGTTACTGTGTTTGGTCTGAAGATCTTTCAGAAAACTTTTCTTTCAAAAAGTGCCGGTATGAGCTCCCTTTTTGCATCATGGTTGATCTAGTAAGGGTATAAAATTTTCTAAAATTAGCTCAACACGACACTTGCAGCATCAGATTAATGTTTCGTGTTTCTTAGTGTTACCACTCAAGCGGCCAGTTTGAGGAGTCATTCGAGCAGTGCTGTTGTGGCGCAAGATGATGTAACCTTAAATCAAGCGACACCGCTATGATCCTATGGTCTTTGTAACTTAATCTCCTTATTACAATGTGTGTGATAAGTTACTTTTCTCGGAGGTACTTTCATGGACGCTGATACCACAAGCGAAAAAGGCTTTGAGTTCAACTGGTTAATAACATGTTTCACGTTGAAAAGAGCAGTGATGGCTCAATGAATAACAACTCCGCCTCTCAATCGAGGGTAGGGTAGAGTTGTTTCAGGCACAACACCACCAAACCACAGATTTTTCTAAAATCATCATTTTAGAAAAATCTGTGGTTAATTATTTTTATCATGAATGAAAACGTACACATTAGAGGGTTTACTTACAAAAGGGTTTTGAAAGGATTGTGAAGTCTATCATTTCACACTAGACCAACGCAGTGGACTATGGCATAAAACTCTCACATTCTGAGTTCCTGTGCCAAGCAGGACAATAATGGGTTAACAAGTCACAAATGGGAACTGGTGAAAGTTATGGGCATGTGGATGGACTATGGGTAGATGGTTAAGTTGCTTAATACCTACTATTGTATGGTGGACGTTGGATCATCGCAGTTAAGTCATCTGGGTACATGACAGGAGCCTGGAACTGTTCCATGAAGTCCTTGTCCGGCATCCATTTGCTGGCTTTACGTTGTGAGCTGCAAAAACACATTTCCATCACTACATTTACATTTTTCAAGGTAGTAGAGTATGGTTCAACCTGGGAGGTTCCATCACCACATCGATTTCGGTGGAAGGATGTCCAGTGACAGTCCTCGGGAGTAACAACACATCTGTGATCGACTACAGATAGAATCTCTGTTCTATAGGAAGCTGCTTACAGATGTCCATGGGCAGAAGTAACCACTTACCATCAGGTGGACTGCATGCTCATTTTTTCAACTTGAAATTTACAAAAAAACATTGTTTTTAATGAATTATTGTACTAATACATCTGATGTTAAAGTTATATAAGTATACAACTAGGATTAGTATCCAGAGGTAGAATTAGAAATAAATATAGTAGCACAATTTTTTAATGTACCAAGATAAATAATTTGCAATTTTCTTGTAGGTACAAAAATAATAATTAAAACTGTTGGGGAGCTTGCAGATACTAACTGGCAAAAAAAAATTTTTCCACCTCAAATTTTTAAAGCCATCTTACATCTTGGTCACAAGCCCCCACCAGACTGAAATCCAGCCAACCAGGCACAGGGCAGCAATTTGGATAATTTGTTTTATTTATAATATTAGTTGCTATATGAAGTTATTATATTAAGTGTATTATAGTAAGTTCAGAGAATGTATTGAACTAAATTTACATCCAAAAAAATAATTGATAATTGCAAATTATTATGGTATTAATTATTTTTTATAATTTCCACTATGACATATACAATATATAGGTAACATAAGTCTTTAATAAAAGCGTTTTGTGAATAGGAATATGTTTAAAAGTAATGACTTTGTATAAAAGTGTTATTTAGAAACATAATAATATGTTTAATGTTTAATAGTATATATGTAACAAGTTTATATTAAATACATCACAACATATCTAAATTCAATTTGGCAGATTTGTCTGCATCGCAATTACAACTTTGCCTAATATAACTGTCTTATCACGTTCATAGAATTACTTTTCTACAATTTATAAAGCATTAAAATACCGCTGTAAATACACAAATTGTTGTGGATATTAATTTTGTTCTACACTTAAAAAATATCGAAACATAACCTTTAAATGTTACATAATTGAATTAAGTATATATTTGTTTTTTGTCTCAAAACCCATATAAATACTTACTTGACATTGTAAACCGCTGGCAAATTCTTCAGCAAAGCCTTCGTAGGGCCTACATTCGCAGTTTTTCGCAACAAAACATTCATTAACGATGCCATTTTTAAGACACTACGTCCGATTTAACTATACAATGACAACTGAACGTTTTGACAATAACAACTGTCAATTAAAATGTTTTTACGATTTCGGCTCATCGCCTTTAAACCCAACTGTATTAATTCGCGGCCATCTTTTCTTGGCAGTGACAACTGCCGATAACAGTTACAGATACAATACGGAGCTACGTCTTGAACACAGTTTATTAGGAATGTTGGGCTGTGGGCACGTAGAAACTTTATGACGTGAATCGGTTTTCTTAAATAATTTATAACCGTTTGTATCGTCGTTGCTTTCAGGCCAGCTGAAAAGCAACGACGATACCGGGAACGATGTAAAAAACAAACATTATGGATTTGTAGAAATTCAATTTTTACTAATATTGAAGTTTATTATTTATATTAATTAGAACTCAAGCTGAACCAAGATTTATTAAGAAAAGTTACAATAAGATATTAACTTTTATTGCTTTTTGTCCCGAAGTTGAAAATACTTTTTATGGAACGCTAATGGTAGTGCAAAATCATAGTATATGAATTTGTTAGATATTTATGCTCTCACATGTTAAAGTTACGTGCTAATGTATAAATATTTACTTGACTTGGGTTGAGTTTGAGGTCTATTAATAATTGGAAAGTAATAGAGGTGTTTAAGAGTTAATATTAATGATTGATATATTGGAAACTAGCTGTTATTCTTTACCTGGTCATGAGGTATAACCCTGTTGATAAATATTAATGCTACAATATATGGGACTGATTTGCTTAATTTTAAAATAAAAAATGAAGCGAAATAATAACAGAGTTGTATTTTTTTGTACCCTGACACATTACACCTAGAATAAACGCTTTTTACACTCATAGCCCCACAGTAGGATTTTCTCCTGTGTCGTGGGTGCTATGGACACACAAAGACGAATACGCAAACACCCGGACCTAGAACAAAAATCTAAACTCATCATTCAGATGTCTGTCTGGCCGGGGATCGAACCCGGGACCCAGTGCGTGGCAGAACAGTATTGTGACCGCCCCGCCACGCGGGTCGTCGAGACTAAATCTTAAAATATTAGTTAAATATCGCGGCCAGAAATAATAGAGAATAATATATTTTGTTTAACAGGCACGGACATAAAGAGAAATATCATTTGAATATATATATATTTTTTTTATATTTTTATATGATTAAGTTACGTTGACCTGCGTAAAATTTGACAATGAACTATGTATGTTTGTTACTCTTTCCTGCAAAAGCTACTGATCAGATGTCCCTAAAATTTGGCACACAGATAGTTTATGACTTGGATTAAGGCAGAATACCACAGAGTACATTATATATACGGGTATTAATACTCATTAGTCATTACCGTGAGAAACATGAACGGAGTAGGCAAAGCCGCGGAATAGACTAGTCATATATATATAAATATGAAAAGCGGCAAATGACTAACTCTTAAAATTAGAAACAAACACTCATTTTTAAATAATTTTATAGATATGTCTAAATTAATAATTAAGGTATGAACTGCAGTTAATACCCCCCATTAAAATTGCCTACCAACGATTATAGAGTTAGAGGCGTATGCCTAATTACACGTTACGGTCTTTGAATAATTATACAAAATTTATATGCGGCCAAATTAACATTGAATGTATCAGTTGCAATTTAGTAAAGGCCAATTAAAATTGCCGATCAAAGGTTAGAGTCAGATATGTATAATTACACTATTCTGGACAATTTCGCCAATCAGAGTCGTAATTTAATAAGTAGGTAACTGCCCCTTTTAATTTCACATACAGATACGGATTGACGTAACTTTAATTAAAATAACGAAAGCCATAAAACTTAAGTTTTTTTTAATATCCGTTTTTTAAAGTGAATGCTTCCTTAGCTGCATTGAGCACTTTTCGGTAGGGGTTATAAAAGTACGCGTTCGCGACACTGACATTTTAATGGTAATTAAAGTTTTCTTAGATATGACGCAGACGATAGATGGCGACACAGGATTTTCAGGATTTAAAGATAGCATAGTGCTGTACGATCGATTACCATTTCTCGGATTTGACGATAGATGGCGTTAAAAAACTATAAATAATAATATGTCTTTATTTTGTATGGACCTAATTCCGAGCGAATGTTTCGTCGCCTATAACTATTGCACAAGTGATAGTAGCCAATAAACTGTCTTAATTTTTTTATAAATCATTTTTGTCATCTTTTTATATTACGGTTTTTTGTGAAGACCCTTTTAAATTATTCTTACTGGTTTTTTGTGAAGACCCTTTTAAATTATTCTTACTGTAAACAAGCTATTTGCGACATTTTTTATTAGAATTTTGATTGAACCGAAAAGTTCCCCAAAACGACTTGTATTTTTTTGTTTTAGCGTTAACGTGCATGCTGTTTGGATGGCTATGTCATTATAATACTGCTAACAGAGCACAATGAAAATTTATTTTTACAAATAGTGTTTTTTGATGTGACACATCTATAGGCGATAGTAAACCGGATTGTTCGCACGGCGATCCCCATACCGTATTTATTTTTGCGTCATCTGTTATACATTCTCGGTACTATTAAGTATCGAACAAATCTACCGCTTAGTTTTAGCTGCGGTGTTCGACTTAGTGCGGGTTACTGTTCGTAGATGGCGTTATTTTTATTATGTTATATATTTACTTCCTGTCGCAATCTTGTCTTTTATGAATATTTCTCGACGATGTTACCCGTGTCACGATGGGTCCCATGTGTCCCGTAACGGCTATTTTTTTAAATATATTTTCGGGTTTCTCGACGGGGAAACCTTCAAAAAGAACGGCGTGCTAGGGTAAGGTTTGAATTCCCAATCTTGTATCCTACAATCCAGGAAGCCCCTTATTAGTCACCTCTTACGATAAGCAGGGGATACCGTCGCTCTACTCTGGTCCTGAGATTAAAGGCACACTTTACGAAATTACTTCTAATGTTACGTAAACTAGAAATAATTGGAAGTAATTTCGTAAAATTTCGTAATATCCTTTTTTAGGAAATATAAATATAAAAATTTCAAAATATATATTATAAGAAAGTTTGTGTGATATATTGTAATTGATAGATATAGTTAATTCTCATTTAATATCAAAGCTTCACTTTATTACACCAAATTAATTTAGTCCAGTCCTGGCGTAGAAAATTTATTTATAAGTTCTGCCTTCAACTTTTGAGAGCAGACTACGAAAGGTCGTCTATCTGTTCACCGGCTAATTAAGATTAAATTCTCAGACATGGCTACTAAAGAACAGCCCGTCACAAAAACTCAAGAGTTATTTCACAAAATTAACAATTACACTTGCATTATGGGTCTCCTGAACATGTGGGGGCAGCGTTTTGATGTACCCAAAATAACTACCAACTATTTTTACGTATTATTTCATAAAATTATGAATCTGCTTATATGTTTACAGCTGTTGTTTGAATTAGGTGCCGTCTATAAGAGAAATACGTTTAACGAGAAGCAAAAATCTGACTTGGTTGCATTTACATTAAGTCATCCTCTTTTATACGCCTTTTATTGGAGCATTCTGTATTATAAAAATAATATAGAAGAATTACTATTCTATTTGACTGTTAAGCTTAAAAATGTATATAATAACAGAAGAGTTGAAGAAAAGATGGTTAGGCGGGTAAAAGTTTATATTGTCGCGTTCCTCGGGTCTTGCTCCTTAGTGCTAGCTTTATATGGATTTGATAGTCTGATTCAAGTTATACGATCAGGTAAGTACCTGATTAATGAGTAAGTACTCATTAATGTATCCCTGTTAAAAACGTGTTTTGATGTGAATTATTTATATGAGCGCATGTAAACCTGATTGTTGGCGTGACGATTGCCACTCCATATTTATTAAGCGCCATCTGTTATCCTTTATGCGGTGTTAGTTCAACTTAGTGCGGGGTACTGTTCGTAGATGGCGTTATTTTCATTATGCTATATATTTAGTTCCTGTCGCAATCTTGTATTTTATGCATATTATTGTACGATCACGATGTTAAATATCTGCTAGGCGTCCCGTGACGGCAATTTTTTTAAAACTCACCTAGTACGATCTAGGTATGTTATGCGAAAATTTTATATATCTCTACCGTGAAGCCGTTCAGGCGTTTCGGTGGAAGGTTGCCGTCCAACTTCGGATAGAATCTCGGTTCTGTATGAAATTTCTTACAGATGTCCAAGGGCGGCAGTGTCTACATATCACAAAAAAAACATAAGTGTTAAATATTTTACTTTTAGGTAAAACATTTATAACGATCCTTACCGTATGGCCAGATGTTGAAGATAAAAGTAATTTTGCTGGAGCCGTAAGGGTGGCATTTTATGTGGTGTGGTGGTTTCTGCTATTCCGGACTAATAATGCGTACATGTTGGCCATAGCCACTACCATATGTCTTAGTCACCAATTCCAGAATTTGCAAAGTTACTTCTATGGGCTGGAGGATATTTTTGAGGACAATGAATTGAGTCAAATTGAGAAGGAAGAAAAATACGAAAAGGCATTTAAAGTTGGTATAAAAATGCATTCGGATACACTGTGGTAAGTAAAATATTGTTCTTTAACCGACTTTAAAAAAGTTTTATGATCTATGTTCTATGTTTGTATTTTTTATGTATGTATGTTCAATTGTTTGATTTTTCCTCTATTTCTGGACCTCTTCTCAAAATTCTTCTTTATTTTAAAGAGTATACATACACAGTATACATAGTTCTGATGTCGGCGCTCGTATGCTGGTAGGATGTAGTTATGTCGTCGTGATCTAGCGAAATATGTTGAGAGCTGACTTTGGGACTATGTAGGCACTAAACCAACATAATTATATTTAAATTATTCTTTTACTTTTTGTGGCATAGAAGTCGGTTAAATATTTTTGTTAAAAAAATTGTTACTATATTTTAGAAGTAACAAATGTGAATGCACAGCTTCCTTCTGAAGTATTCGCGGAGTGTTGATATTAGGTACTTCAAGATAGGTTCTAACAGAATAATCTTTCGAAGCCGGTAATGCATTAGCTTCTCTGGTGTTGCAAATGCGTAAAGACAACGATTATAACTTTACGTCAAGTAACCTGTCCACCTCGTCATTAGATTACATACAAAAGTATATGCTAACTGCCATCAAAGGTTATCAGGAAATCAGATACCGCAGATAAGATTACCGACGTCAGGTAGGACACCTGACGTAGGTCAGGACTAAGTTGGAACGCCTCAGATAAGTATGTCTTCCTTATCACACCCATCAGACCAGAACACAGCAGCGCTGATACTGTTATTAGGCAGAAATAGGTGTGGGAGAAATGACATGTTATTAATTTTGTTAGTTTAAGCAGAATATCGATGCTTTAAAACCAATTGTTGTTCTATGTGTTTTATAGGTGCACCCGACAATGCCAAATTGTTTATGGATTCTTTTTTAGCGGTCTGATATTCATAGCTCTTATGTTCTTAGTTATCCTCATGTTGGAGATGGTGGTAAGTTGTTTATATGTAGTTAAGGAAATCTTTATTTAAAGTGCTTACATACTCTGGCAAAGGGAGGTGTCCCATCTGGTTAATCATGCGGCCATGGCCTAATAATACATAATTATAATATTACAGTGCTTTCAGATCACTATTATAAAATTACAGCATATTTTTCCGAAAACTACTAAAATTACAGTAGCTTGTACAAAATTACAGTAGATGACATTTTTAACAATTTTGAAGCGAAACTTTGGTCGATGAAAAAAAGGTCATCTACTTTTCCACCTGTGTTTATGCAATTTGATGACCAAAAAAAAAGATTATTACTCGATCATTATTGAAATAAAAGTTGAAAATACAGTAGATCTACTGTAATTACAGTGATCTGGAAGCACTGTAATATTGAGAAAAGTTCGGCAGCATAATTTAGACATACCTACTAGTGGCGCCATCTTTTTTTGAGATCCGGGAACTGGCTACATAAGCAAAAAGACAGACAGGAAAGAACCTGGATGGATTAAGTACTTATTCCAATCTTCACTTTCCAATATACAATGTTTCCTCAGAATCATGATTTCACCATATTTAAATTTTAAGTATGATGCCAAACAGATAAAATTGGATTTCTTTTAATTGTATTATGTGAATGAAATGAAAGGACCACGGCAAAAATATATTCATTATTGATGTGAAACATCTTTAATTCTCTAGGCGCACGTAAATCTGATTGTTTGCGTGGCGATCGCCATACCGTATTTATTTTAGTGTCATCATACATCTGTCAGGCGTCCCATGACAGCTAATTTATTTTTTATTTTTATGTTACTATTTTCACACTATTCTTCTCTTTTTAATTTAAGCAGTAGGATTTTTTTAACTGCATAATAATATAATTTATTTAAATATCACATTTTGAAACAGAATTCAGAGCGAACTTTCGTGAACGCGCTGGCGATAGTCTCTACCGCATCAGCGATTTTGTTGACGACCGGCATCTTCATGTGGAACGCGGGTGACGTTACCGTGGAAGCAAGTATTACAACTTTTTTCTTGATGCATTAATTATAGTATAAATATTTAATGGTATTTTGATGTGAAACATCTATAGACGCGCGTAAACCTGATTGTTGGCATGGCGATCGCCACACCGTTTTTATTATAGCGCCATCTGTTATACATTTTTGGATCTATTAAGTATCGAACAAAATTAAGCGGGCTGCGGTGTTTCTGCTGGGTACTGTTCGTAGATGGCGTTAATTTAATTATACTATATATTAACTATACTAGTTCCTGTCGCAAACTTGTCATTTATGCATATTACTTGTACGAAGACTAGTTTCACATTTACCAGCTTTGCCGGCTATTTCTCGAAGTAAAAGCTTTTGCTCTTTACGCCCATTCTTCATTATACTGAAGTTTACTCTTTGATAATCGATTTTCATATAAGGTGCCCGATATGAGAATATTATGAGGAGCAAAATCTAGTGATCGAATGACCTCGTTACGTTTTTGGTGCGCAACCTATTGTGCGCACCTTTTGCAGTTTTTATATAAATTTCAATAATAAATTTCTTAATTGTGAAGTTCTAATATTAATCATTGTTTTGATCAATATTTATCATTAAGAAGTAACCTCCAGTCATGCGTCGGAGCTGACACACTATTTTTTTTATTATTAAAGTGTTGTTTCTCTAAAGTTGCCTATTTTGTAACAGGCGGAGAATGTAGCTACGGCCATGTACAGCTCTGGGTGGCACAACTGTCACAGATCGTCTGCTGTTCGAGTACGAAAACTTGCGGTGGTAGCGATGATGCAAGTACAGGTATAAAACTGTAGTAAATATATAATTAAAATGAATGTTTCCTTAATCTGTAGTACGGTTCCAATTTCTTAACCCATTTTTATTCCTCGAGGTATAAGGATTTCTTGAGTTCCTCGAGTATTCTGAGAGTTTTTGGAGTTTACTCCTTAAGAATCGATTTTTATATAAGGCGCCCGGTATGTCAAAAATATGAGGAGTAAAATCTAGTGATCGAATGACCTCGTTACGTTTTTGGTCATCTTTCCCTTTTTCATCCGTCGCATAGATGGCGCTGTTTACAACAATTGAATATTACTTCAAGTTTTTTCGTCCGTCGCATAGATGGCGCTGTTCACATCAATAAAAAATTATTTAAATTTAAATTTAATTTTATTATCTAAACAGGTTAGATAATCGTACTTAAGGAGTAAACTCCAGTCGTGCGTCGGAGCTGAAACACACTTTTTTCTTAATAAAACACTGCTTTAATATTTTTGCTCCATCCAAATCCGATGGATAGTTTTTTGGTGAAAGAGTAACAAACACATATTCATTGTTACAAACTTTCGACGTTATAATATTAGTAAGAATACTTTTTCTCTGTTTTCGGAACTATTTTTTGCACATAAGTATATATATGCGTTGTATGAATGACACTTTCATTTTTAAATAAATGCATAGACATGAATGGTATGTATTTATCCAATCATTAATTTGCAAATCATTTCAGAAACCTGTCATTATTCGTGGCTTCGGTATTCTAGAAATGTCATATGGATTTTATTTATCGGTAAGTTAGGTCTATGTATAAATATATATATTTTATTGTATGGAAGTAGCAAATGAGCATGCAGCCCACCTGATGGTAAGAGGCTACTGCCGCCCATGGACACCTGCAATCAACCCTAGGTAAGATCAAAGTCTCACCTAAGGTTGGCCACAGATGCGTTGCTACCCCTGAGGACTGTGATGGAATGCCTCGGAAAAATATTTCTCCCTTACCACACCCTTCAGACCAGAACACGACAGCGGATAACACTACTGTTATTAGGCAGAAATAGGTGTGGCGGTGGTGCTTCCGGAGTCACAAAGAGCTCTACCACCGTCAAGTATAGGTACCTAAGATTTGATAAACGAAAACATACGGTTACCTAATTCCTAGTATAGTTAATTAGAATGACATTCGATCTAATTTATAAGGTTGATAATAGGAATAATAATATTTTCGTCTGTTTTCATTTTCAGATCTTAAAATCATCATACTCAGTATTCTCCGTGTTTTATTAGGTTCATTTCAGAACGATGTTTCACTAGCGCAGCCATAAAGA